>JAUJYV010000608.1:0-34135 GCA_033995625.1 Ophyiulus pilosus | reverse complement strand
TCTGGGCAGCCGCCTAATCGGGGCAAAACGCCTCCGCCGGATGTGTCCAGATTAAGCGGAATCGACTGTATATATACTATATATCCAAGACCAAGTTCTGGTAAAAGGATTGCAGATCGTGTATATGTGTCCATGCGGACGTGCTGCAATGCTGTCAGTATTATGCATTGTGTCATGAAAATAATCGCTTATGGTGTAAATGGGCGCGGCCATATTGGAAATGTCATAATGATGGCATGGGAATTCTTATTGTTGCTTTACACGGGAAACGCAAATTCGCCGTCGTGTTCATTGTTGCAAACTCACTCCATCGCGTATCATTTTTTTTCTTCTCATAAAAACGTTATGCGTTTGCATAAATAAACTGAAATGCATGCAAACTACCTCTTCAGTAATGAAATTTGCATGGCATTCGGCAGTGCGATGCGGGCTGCGGGTAAATTTATTATTTCTCGAGAATTTGACGCAAGACGTGCCTGACGGGTTTTTCGCGAAAATGCGGAAAAAAACAAATCCGGACTTGTGTAGTCCTGCCAGATGCGCGCTGCGTTTGAATGACACGTATGCATATTTAAGGGATTTTGAATCCGAAGGATAAGGGCATTTTGGCGTTTTTCGGATGCGGGAGATGGGCAACTGCGCATGCGTGATGACCTCTGGTACGAAACGCTTCATCAAATAGGTTTTACACAACGTTTCATTGCCGGCTTCACTTTTTCGACATGGATTTGTATGGCCAGCGAATGTATATCAGGAGCGGTTTGTGATGCTCTTTCCGGTCTTCATAAAATAATCGAAATTTCTACTCGGGTGGAAAAGCTATAAACTATGGACTTGTGTGGGTCATGTTGTATAGTCATGAATACAAATAACCACAGACTTATTTCAGTAATGAATTCATCGAATAAGATATGTACATCCTTAACTAGTATGTTATAAAGTATAATGCCAATTTGGAATAACACTAATGTGACCTATGCATGTTTTCTGGGTTCACGTTGCAACATGCCCATTCCCTTTCTATGAGACATTCTACTGTATATACAGGAGCGTTCGTTTTGACATAAGATGTTTAGCGTAATTCAAATCGTTTCCGTGTTACTGCAGGTTATACAATGTAAATAACGAGGCTATGAGTCTATTAAAAGTTATGCCTCGTAATTTCCGGCATACGTTTTAACTGTTTGGTAATGACATTAAGCACTTAAAACGCGAGGCAATATAATTAAGTTAAATTTGCATTTATGCTGAGATGCAATAAAAACGTTGAATGCACTGCATGATTTTTGCTGAAACGAAGTGCTATGATATTAGTTTTTGTTATCGTTATTCAATAGTTTCTTTTGGCAATTGAGAGACGACGCCATCTTAAGACACTCAGTAAGCCAGTATGTCAGGTCATGTTAAAACAAATTTCTTTTAACGCAGTTTTAAAAACAAAATTGCTGTATGCTGTTTGAGAACAAGTTTGTTTTAATGCAGAGCCAGGACAAACTTGCTTTAATGCTGTTTCATAACAAACTTGTTTTAATGAAGGTTCAAACCAAGCTTGCCTTAATGCAGGTAATTTTAATAATAATTTTAGTGTAATTTCAGAACAAACATTTTTAACAGCCTCATAATAAACTTATTTGTTTTACTGCATTTTCAGAACAAACTTGTTTTAATCCAATTCCAGACAAACTTGTTTTACTGCATTTTCAGAACAAACTTGTTTTAATCCAATTCCAGACAAACTTGTTTTATTGCATATTTAGAACAAACATGTTTTAACGCAGGTTCATAACAACATTATTTTAACACAGTTTCATATCAAACTTGTTTAATGCAGTTTCACAACAAGCTTTGTTAATGCTAGTTCAAACCATTACTTTCTTTAACATTTTCATAACAAACTAGTTTCATTTTATTGTATATTCAGGACAAACTTTCTTAAACGCTGTTTCACAGCAAACTTGTTCTATAGCTTGTTCAGAACAAACTTACTCTCATGTAACTTCAAAGCAAACTTAAGTCTCATTATAAACTTGTGATCATTGCAAATTCAGAACAAACTTGTTTCATTGCATATCCAGAACAAACTTGTTTCAACCCAATTTCAGAACAAAATTGTTTCAACGCAGTTTTATGGCAAACTTGTTTCATCGATGTTTAATATCAAGCTTGTTTTAATACAGGTTCGGAACAAACCTTCTTTAAGGTAGTTTCAAAACACAATTTGCTAATGCAGGTTCATATAAATGTAATGTCTACTTAATTAGATTAAAATAGTTGGTTTATTATGATAACTTTAATGCAGGTTTAGAATAAACTTGCTTTAATGCAATTTCGGAACAAATTTGTTTCAACTTAGCTTCATAACAAATTTGTTGTAACACTATATTGTTTCATTGTAGGTTCATATCAAACTTGCTTTAACACATTTCATATTGTAAACATCTTGACTCGTTCTAATCCAAATAAACACCAACCGCCATTTTGAGGAACGAAATTAAGTATGCATTTTCGGCGTGTCATTTTTTTGTGCGTGATTTTGAAGTGGATCGAGCAACTATATGCATCATCGGCCATATTTAAAATTGATGCTCTAAAAATGTTTGCTTCGATATGCACTAATCTAATTATGGCTCACGGCTCGCGATTTTATTAAATAAGTGCACTTCTGGCGGAGGAGCAATAAAGCGTAATTTACGTTTTGAATTTGCACTCTTTTAATGCGACGATCGGTCATCGATTTTCTCATTAAGCTTCGTCACGAGAAAAAAACGAAAAGATAAGGTTTTGTCACGTTGTTTATGATCTTTTGATTTCCATTCAAAACTCGATTTTTGGTAATTAGACGAGCTGGGTTTTTCCCCGCCATCTTTAATAACTGTAACTTGGAGTGCATTAGCATCCGGAGTGCTTCGAAAAGGGTAACGGATTTCCGATCTTCCACGCTGTTGGGCAATTTTTTGCAAATTTCAATTGGTGTTTTGGACTTTTTATTTCGTTATTTTGGGTGGGCTATTGTTCGCATTTGTGAACATTTTTTGGTAAACTTTTGTTCCTTTGTTGTGGACTAGAGATGTTTTATTTTTGATGAACTTTTGTTTCTCCTTGATGAGTTTCTGTTCTCCATGATTATCTATGATATCCAACACTGCCCCTATTAATTGGTACTTTTGTTCTTGATCCAGGAACTTTCATTTCTTTCCTTTGGGTGGACCATTGTTTTCATTTGTGACATTTTTGGCAAACGTGGACCAGAAATATTACTTGGGCTTTTGTTCCATTTTGATGGAATTTTGTTTCTTCCCAAGCGGACTTCTGTTATTATTGACAGACGTCCCTATTTTTTCATTAGCTTCTCTTCGTGTTAACGTGTATGTTTTGCCGTGTGGAAAATGGGCCCTGTATGGACATAGTGAATACGGGGTTTTGTATACAAATGGCTAGACCAAAAATTGGACATATCTGAACATATATGGTCACATACAGTAGAACCGTTCTAAAAGCATGCTCTTGGGACCGGTGAAAAATATGCTTTTAGACAGGCTCATTTAAACACGGCTTAGAGAGATTATTCATTTCTACAGTATGTATTTAAACAGGGCTACTGTACTTGTAAGCACTTGGTCCACGCATGGTCATGGTAGGCATAATGTTTACTTATACATAAACGTCTTGTACACTACGAGTCATAAAAAAGTAGAACCCAATAAAATCACAACTTCGTGAAAAAGTGCTTCGATTTAAATAAAACTTGGCAATGACAGGGCCATATACTTAATTTCGAATATGGTTCCTCAACGGATAGTTAACGTGCATATCTGGCCCATCATTGACTAAATATTGTAATTACCTGGCTATTTATGGCCCATGCATGCCCATATTAGTAATTTACAGCCATTCAATTACTGCATCTTCATTCTTTTTTAATAAACCATTGTTCCAAATCAGTTTTGCAATATCTGTACTATGCAATCTTCACCAAGATACCAGAGATTTTGAATTGGTTGGCTTATATTCCTTTTTGATGGACTTTTATTACTTTTTAGGTGGACCTTTGTTTCTCTCTCACAGGCTTCTGTTCCTATCGATAGACTTTTGTTCCCGTCTCGATTGACATTGTTCATTCTTTTATGTTATTTTTCCCATTGTTGAGCATTTCTTCCATTATACTGAATTCTTCCTTTTTCCAATGAAATTTAGTTCCCTATGGTGGTGGTCGAATTGCACAGAAATGTTTCCAAAATCTTGAAACTACTTTACATCCTTCCCATGGAATATGGAGAATGCTTAGTGGTCCTAATGCAGTTTACATGTTGTGGAAATGTAAAAATTGGAAACCACTTAAACAATATATATACTAGCCTCTCACCCAGACAACCAATGTCTCCTGTGTGATGTCCTTATAGCAGACTGGCGCCACCTTGTATAGCTGTGGTTACCTTATGACGTCATTTTTGGTCAGCCATCTTTGAGAATCTTATCTTTCTGCTGAATTGTTCAATACAGTTAAAATGGAACACAACCAATATCTGCAACTATTGACCAAAAGTGGACCATGTTCGCTGATATATGACAACGAATTGAAATGATGACTAAACGGAGATTTCATTATTTGTCCTAAAGTCACAGTATTCGCTGTTTTTAGAACTGTGAATTGACAAGATGTCCAAAATAAGCAATTGATGTCCATATTTGACAAAATGAGAACGGTGTTCACCTTCCTTTGACAATGAATTGACTCAATGTTTGGTTCAAAAACTATAATGTTTGCTGATTTTAGAACCACCCGATTTCAATTATGTCCTGGGTGGAAAACCTACTTCTGGGCATGATTGGGCCATATATGGTCATGTATGGACCACATTTCTCCAATGTGTTATGATGGGACATATACTATGTACCTGTAGTAATATGTATTGGAAATACAGGAAGTACATATTGGTACAACTGCAATGTTGAAATGTCTTTGGAACCTGAAAGATTGACACTTCATCAAAGAAAAAAATTAAAAAATTGATCAAGTCTCGTGTTCACTGACACGTTGTCAGTATGTCCACAAATGTCCGAACGTTTTACCAGATGAGGGATCGTGTATTGACATCGCGTTTAAGACAAGTGTTCTTGCAGACCACATCGGTCATCATCATCATCATCATTCAGCAATTTCTTCATCACTCTATTTTTCTGCACTAATTTCAACCTGTGGCATTTGGGTCTGGATGAATAATTGCTCTTGACCACGATTGGACTGTGACGGATGATGTCCACCTATTCCGATTTTTTTCCCTTCCTTCCATCAAAGCTTGACCAGCTATTCCAGGAAAGGTCAGATAGCCACTGCCTGCTCTCCCAACCGTTGTTCATCGGAAATCTTTTCGATCACCCGTTCCCAGAATCCCACGCATGCCTTTTGACCTTTGAATCATTCTGCCATGCGCTATATCGAAACTCTTCCATCATCTCGAAGGCGAAACAGCGGAAGATTCGACAAAACCAAAAGCAGATTTCGTGCAGGCTGTTTATCACAGAGGCTATCGCAATGGAAAGACTAGTAATGACGTCACCGGAAGCGAGTGTTTTTGACTGATCTTGGCAATACATTTTGCCGCATCTGGTCTGCAAGGAGTCAAACTACGCTTTTTGTGTTGAGAAAGTTCAACAGTATTGCAGTGCTTATCAGAAATATGTTTACAGACTTGCTGTCCCAAGGACTCGAGTACAGTGTACTTCTCACGCATTTCGCTTCTAACCTAGGTCATCCATGGTGTCAAACTGATTGACTGGGTTAGTAGATCAGTATAAAACCATCCAAAATTAAGCTATTTTTAAAATGACACTGAAAAGGTATTTTTACTTGTGAGTGAGATCTATTATTTTTGGTACTCTACATGGCGGATGCTCTATCGTTTACAGCATGATGTTCTCTGATGGAGTACTGCTGCTCGGATTGGAATCGGAAGGAAATGCTGGAGAAAATACAACAGTCTGAGAACTTTAGAATATCAAACTTAGAGAGAAATGCTGCAGAAAATCCATTAGTCTAAGAATTCTAAATAAAATAAAATGGTTTTGTTCTTTTCATGAATATTCCATGAATGTTTCTTCATTGATGCTCTCACCAGTTCTGCTTGTAAGACTTGGCAGTCACTGAATACAGACCCTGACTGACCATGATTTTTTATAAGATATTTCATTGTTTTATTTCATATTTTCGTAATCCAACCCTGCATTTCAAGGAGTTAAATTGACTGTTCCAAAAGTAACCAAAAGTTTGAAATTGTTAGTTCAAGAAGCTGGATCCGTAATAGCAAACTTTAGGTATTGCACACCAGGGTACGCTTGTAAATGTCGCAACACGTAAGCCTAATTAATTGTTTTTAATTGGACAAAAGAGGTTTCTTTACCCTTCATCACTGAATACCACAAGATTCGTTTTAAATTCACACCGTCGTTTTATGGCCTCTCTAACTCATCATCTGTGGGGGTGATTTGTGGGGGCTACGACGCTCCTGATGCAATGACTTAGGGCCTCGCTGCAACCTGTCCCTGGAGGGACATTAACGTGAAGAATCTTTGGCCAGTTGATGGGAATTTCTTCGCCATTACCGCCAAAGCCAATTTTCATCGCTCGATGACCCTGTTGCAGAGGCGGTTTTTCTTCTTTCAGAGATCATTTGTCACGGAAATAGCAACGCTTCGTCCTCCTTGTTTTTCATTAAACGCTTTTTTGTGTGGTCCAATTCGGGTTTTTTTCTCCACACACATTACATGTATATTGTAGGTGACGTTATAGTCATTCCGTTTGCAAAAACAGTCAGGGGTTATGGAAGTTGACAGCCCATGGACACAAGAAACCTGGATCTTGTCTCTTCAAGGATGGAAGGAAATTCTTTATACCAAATGTTTTTTAAATGGTATTTCAAACAAGCAAATTCTGGCCTCATAGAAAAGAAACGTTTCCATAATTTTTACAGAAAATTCAACAAAATATCTCACACAGGAGCAGTCACAGAATGGATTTCAGCCTAGTTGAAATTCTATTTGGGTAGAACCTATGATAATGATAATGCTTATGTGCCGTTTGTTGCGTATGTGCGTATATCAGCTAGTCCTGGTGAAAAAAAAATATAGGGCCATATTCGTATGTGTCCTATACATGACTATTTTGTGACAATGTACAGTATGTTTAATACCATTTATGTTTGAAACCTTGTATGATCCTAAATGGGGATGTATTGAGATAATATCCTCATTTAGGATCATACAAGGTTTCAACCATATGGTTTTAAACATACTGTATATAGGAACATAAGTGGGATACATGCCATATATGGCTTGTATTGCCCATACATGCCCAAGTTATGATAAATACCCATGTGTTGGACATGCATATATATTATTTTTAAAACTAAGGGATGATTCCTAATTCCAATACAGGCTGTTTACAGTTTTGTTTTGTAGCATTTTTATTATTAGCACTACAGCGGTGGTTTCAATTAGATAAATTAAAAGCGCCATTTTATGAGCACAAAACATCAAAACAATTTAAAATCGGATCATAAAAAAAGCGTTATCATGAACAAAAATGTTGAGCGACCCCTTACTAAACGCTTTCCTGCTAGCCTTTTCTGTATTGTGGGGAAACATTAAAGCCATGCAGGAAAGCATATCTGTTTGGAGGGAAGCGTTTTGTAAGGGGACACACAATTTTTACTGGTGATAACGTTTTTGTTTATGGTCAGATTGTGAAACTTTTTGATGTCGTGTGCTCACAATAGGATACTTTTAATTTGTCTAATTGGAACCACCGCCCTGAAGTTAATAATAAAAAAGTTAAAATTTCAATTAGGTTACTTAAAAGATGAATTATTATTAGCAGATGCCCCTCATGCTTCTTAAAATATCAAATATGTATTTACATTTGTCAAAATGCAATTTATATAAAATGAACAGCTTTACATGGAACATGACATGAATCACTCGGAATTCTTTTCAATTCGATTTCCAACTATAATAAATAGTTTGGAATCTATTCCGTGACCACAGCTAATGCATAAAAAGGTTACCCAAATAATGAAGTCCGTATTTCACTGAAATAACCTCTTCACAGAATGAAACCTTCAGCTTTTCACTAAAACCAGGCACCTTCTCCATAAAAGCAAATCGATTTTTTTTTATAATAAGAAATCAATTTTTTTCTATTAAGCAAAGCAGATTTTTCCGTAAAAGGAAGTAGGTACTTTCCATAAAAACGAACATTTTCCATGAATCTTTTTTTGAAAGAACAAGTTTTTTTTCTATATGGGCAGGTTTTCCGCTATAGTGAGTGTAGTTTTACACAATCAGAACCTAGTTTCGATAACAGAAATATTTTCCATAAAACAGTCAAATTAGAAAAGTTCCAACCATCTATATGATACAAATTTTCGTATACAAGGAAGTCAGTTTTCTAAAATTCTTCTGACTTTTGACGAACAGAAAGGAAGTTGTTTTTCCATTAGCGGAAGTAGCTTTCAACGGAAAAAAAATGTGGTTACAATAGCGAAAATATTTTTTCTTAGAATCACCTATTCATGTGTAGTATGTCCCATACGCTGAGAAGTCAGTGAGCCTAAAGAGGTCATTCTTGCATAAAAGTAATGTATTATTCAAAATTATGGGAATACTTTAGGCGTACCTAGTCATGTATGGACCATATTTAGCCAATGATATACCATGCATGTATATTAGTTAGCCATGGATGAGCCATATTGAAAATACACTACATGTACCGCATAAAACTACGATGGCCAACCTATGGTCAAGTTTTCACCATGTATGACACCAAAAATCAACAAACAAACAATAATTAGGATACCACCGAGCACGTGCATTGAACTTGGCCTCCAACCCGCGCATGCGCAATGGTTGGATGCTAACCATCTATTATTAAAGACGATTACTAGCGCGTTGCATTTCGGGAATGCATAAACATGATATAATAAATCTGTCTGCGTCGCAAAAGGGGAGGAGGACGCTAGGTGCCTAGATTTATTGGACGATAGAATCTAATCGATATATCGATGACAAGTCCTTACACGATATTAAAGCTCCGGGAGAAATATTAGTTCGATATTGATTTATGGATCGATTTGCAGCTAGGTTTTTTTTTTACTGTTGTTTTCTCACGTTCTAGAGATGCTTCAGTGAGCTGAATACCGACGCTCGGGGTCGTCGGATGACCCTACAGAGCATGCGTTCCGATGCCCTTGGTTGTCAGAAATGACATTTTGTTAAAGGACACCTTTATGCCGTTTTACGATACCGTATAATGGGGATACTTTGGACCTTTTCTTTGGTGTTTTTTTTGGAATTCTGACAAAGTCTTTAATAATTACTACCCCGAAACTGAGCTGTCATGTACAATCAACAAAATATGGCACCATTTTTACTCTCCGATTAACCCTAAGTTACATGAATTAATTTATCTTGACAAAAAAAAATTATTTTATTTTTGGGTACTTTCGCATTATCGCCACTACCAAATTTTTTTCCACTACCAAAATCCACTACCAACCTCAATAATGCAGTTCTGGCGGCCAATATTCGACCAAATTTTTTTTTTTGTACATTCCGACATTTTATACAGTATTTACACAACTTAAGACAACCTCAATAATGCAGTTCTGGCGGCCAATATTCTTTAATTGCGTTCATAATCATAAAAATTTGGTAGTGGCGATAATGCGAAAGTACCGATTTTTGTTAAAAATAAGACATTTTAAAGACAATAGGTTAATTTCATTCCTAAAAAGTGTTTTTTATCATATTTTCTATTTGTTGCCAGATGGCAACAGCATGCAACAACGGCATTTTTAAACTTTTTGTCATTGCATTTTCTTTGATATCATTTTTCTGATAAGAAGAATGACATTTTTGAGTGAATAAACTTGGTGAAATAACCTAACCTTTTATCGAAGGCAAATCTCCTGTTACCACTATGCCGAGAGTCAGAATGCACATAGTCAATACTTGTTGCTTTTTTGCAACAGCTTTCCAACATGTTATAAATTGGATTTCTACAGCTGATCAATAGATGGCGCCACAGCCGGCTTGCTGATCTATTGCTTGCTCAAAAGGACCCGCAGCATTCTTAGTCCCTTAAAAGCTTAAGAAAATATTAGATGTTACGAAATTTAGAAATGTTTCTTTACTTAAGTGAGGTTGAAAGGCTTCTTCCGAACGTACATTAACCGAGTTAAACGAATGATGAATTTCGTCTCCCTGGTGGTTGCAATCCCAACGCGTTTTATTGATTGGAGAAATAAACTCTACTCTTTAGACATAGGCGACATTCTTTTTCTTCTAAAAAACGACATTTACAAATGTGAAACAAATCTCTGCAAATATATGGGACCTGTCGGTGTATCTGATATACATATTGAATTTTATTCCAATCATCCTTTTACAGATGATATGGATCTATACAAATGTTGAGAGGCAAAAATATAAAAATAAAAAACAGACGAATGTTTGTGAATTTTTTTTTTCTCTTTTACATTCCTTGAACTTTTCAAAAAGTGATGGAAAGCACGAAACGTAAACAGAATTTATGCTAACCAATTTGCCGAAACGTGGTTTCGTGAACATGTTTCCATAAACAAGTTTGTCCAAATATAAATGTCCACAGCAAAAACGCCATTTTGAAACGTAGAAAATGTTTGCTGTTTATGGATGGACTATTCAATGGCCAACAACTGGCGACTGCTCTAGAAATCACGTGGGGCAAATTGGGTCAATGCTCCACATCATGGTATACATGCGTTGGTATGAGCGCCTGGACCAGCAAACATGTTTTGCTTTGATCTTCACCGCCTCTTCAGCGAACACCAAAATGTTTGCTGAACTTGAACGGACAGGGAAAGTAATGTTCGTAGAAAACACGCATTTTTGGCAAAAACATTGATGAAAGTTGCTTGCAGAAAACTGGTTAGCAACTTTTTATTGTAAACATGTTTGCGAAACCCTGTTTGTTTCGTGTTTGTTCTAATGTGCACTAGGCATTATAGAAGATTTGAACCTAATGCTTGGTACACATAAAAGGTTTGTCCAAATATGCACTTGAGTTCAAAAAAATCGACTCACCTACATGAATCAAATAAAATGTGTTATTCTCAGCAACCAAAGATGTGTTTTGTAGACAATTTATTCCTGTTTTATCTGAATTTCTGAGAATATGAAACATTCATGTAATGAAAATTTGAGCTTTTAGCATTGGTTCAAGATGGTTAGTTCCAAACATTGAACAACAAAGGCCTGTTTGGAGGATTTTTCAATTATTTTCTACCTATTTCTCGGGTGCTAGGAAATTGCCTGATACTGAGGCTCCCTGACGGTCATTGGATTTAACAGCTATTGGCAGCCATAAATTCGGGTTTGGCCCTGTTTTCCTCATCAGTCCTGGCTATAATTAAGGAATTATTTACGTCTTATTTATTGTTTTAGTGGGTGGATATTGACGCGATGCTTAACGCATATACGTGTTCAATTGCCGCCATAAATAAGCGCAAATGTGTCCAATATTCGAGGCTCTAGGAGTCCGAGAAGCGAGTACCGTGTTTGCGTGGCGAAATTATTGCGTGAGTGGGCGCTAAGTGTGGCAGACGACAATAAGCCGAAATGACGCAGCACTTAGCCTATGGCAGTTTGACGTCAAGCAGACCAAGGGATTGCGAATTGTCTGTTAGGTGCAATCTTGTCTTGTGGGGTATCAAACTGACCGTCTCGGGTCCTAGAAACCCAATAAAAAGTCGAACAAACGTAAACTGCTGGCAGGAAGTGGGAAAGTTAGAAAAACTGACAATGTAATGGACGTTTGTTGTGTTGACAAGTTGCCGTCATTTTTCACTCTTGCAGACTGGTCTTGTAGGGTAGCAAACTGACCGGCTCGAGCCCTAGAAACTCAATAAAAATTGAACGAATGTAAACTGCTACCAATAGTTTGCCATGAAGGGTGACGATTGACCCACGCTTCTCATTCGTGCAGACTGATTGCATGAGGTCTCAAACTGACCGTCTCAGGTTCTTGAAACCCAATAAAATGTCAAACAAATGTTAAGTGCTTTCCCATAAATGGAAAGTTTGATAAATGCAAATAACTTTTACTGTATTGACATTTTCCCCTCACTTCTCACTCTTAAAGACTGATGTTGTAAGGTCTCAAACTGACCTTTTCTGACCCATTAAATTGTCAGAGAAATGTTAACTACTGGCTTGAAAGAGGGAAAGTTAAAAGATGACCAAGCAATAAATGTTTGTTGTACTGGCGTTTTGTCCTCATTTCTCACTGGTACAAACAAACACATCGTGTGGAATCTGGAAGAAATCGCCTTGGGTCCTATAAACCCCAATACCAAATTCACGTTTTCTAAACATGTAAAGTTGCAGAAAAGCTCAAAAAGGCCATATAATGCACAGGGCGTCATTAAATGGATGGATGCAAGTTACTTTGTTTGGTAGACTTAATGTCTCGTGAACCCGCCTCTGGTTTGAGTGCCAAGTGCACTCACCAATGAAAAAGGCTGCTCGCTACCTGGTTGATCCCGCCAACAGTCATGTGCTTTTAAAGTTTAGTGTTGGACGAATCCAAACACAAAATTCTTTGAGACTCGCAAAAATCTACACAAGTGTTTGCGAATCTCACGTGATACAGCCGGCTGCGAATGCGATATGACAACACTTGTGGCTAGATGAATCAGGCGATTATTTTTGGCCCTTACCCAAATATTTCCACGAGTTTTTTGGCTTGTTTTTTAGTATTGTTGATGGTTATTGTTATCATAGTAAACAGTAAACATATCAGGAATTACAAGATGACTGTCGTCCCACTGGCATTTGTCCCATTTTTCTGTCATCCAATAAAAAACACTAGCCTTGGATGCAGATGCAATTTGTCACTGGCTTTTCCGGCTGACAGTAAGCCTTTGCAAGCCGGTTTTATACGTGAAGAGTATCCGATAAGTAGGCCTATGTTATCGGCTCGGATAATGGACTTATGCGTGAATCTAGCCATGGCTCCTCAATTGGGTTTGATCAGTTGCTAGCACCCCCTGGCGTCATCAAATGCTATTTGTCTTATTTCTTTAAAAGTATGCAAATCTAATATTTTTAAATACAGTGATATCTAGAATCACGAACGTCTCTGTCTACAAATAATTTGGTCTGCGAACACCATTTGTGAACAAATTTTGCTTCGATTCACGAACGATGCTTCGGTTCACGAACACGCGCACACGGAGTGCATGGAGGGCACCTAACTTAAACACAAAACCCTAGCATACATCATACACACGTGTACTATAAATAATCATTTACATAACTATACTGTATCGAAAGTATCGAATAATCATACATCCAATAACACTGTTTACATGACTGAATTATTTTAATTTTAATACATGTATTGTAATTTTAAATGAATTTCAAATTCTAGAATGACACTTAGAGTTGGTATCTTACTGCTTTTAGATGTGTATTGAAATAAGATGTTCCAGTCACACAATTAGTCTTAAGATAAGACTGTTTTTACAGTGTAGAAAAGTCAGCAGACTACAGTGCTGAAATTTCAAAAGCTAATCCTATGCATTTGTATACATTTATTTATCCATCCAATAGTGAAGGATCATTTAGGATTAAATTTATACTAGCTGTTTTCCAGAAACTGTAACTATGTTTCATCTTTTTTTTTTAATGGGAGGATACGCAACGACGAACGATGCTAGACTTAGGACACAATATAGCGATTTTCTCCGTTGCCATGGTGTTATGGCTAGTTTACGACGCGTGGGGCACTCGTGTACAAGATGCAACAACAGCTTTGGTGGGTGTTATATGCGATGAGGATTTACGATGAACGGGACGGGAGGGTTATTACTCCACCGCCCATCACGATTAATTACGTGGAAAAAATGGCGAGACTTATGGATGATTACAACACTTAAAAAAGGGTCGCCTTCAGGCTCCGCACTGGATTATCTAAGAAAAGCCAACTTATAAATAGCTTTGTGCGAGACCGTGGAGGCGCCTCCGACGCCAAAGTCGTAATAGCGAACATGCTCGCTATGTAATGAGAAAACAGAGGCATGAGGGGTCAAAGGTTGACTTCTAACGTGATTTTGGCGGCAGTTTGTAGCAGACACGTTAGTGGTTTACAATTTAGAAAATGGTATCCCAAATTGAAGAAATGCTCCTAATATTACACCAGTAATGACAGTTTTCCAGGTGGAACAGTTATAGATGGCACACATTGAGAGATTTCATACATGGATACATATCAAAAATACATTCATAAAGATATACAGGGTGAACCAGAACTCCTAGCCACCCCAATTTTCTTCTTAAATCTTATAGTTATGAAAATTCTGTTAATGCACTTAAAAAGGAATCCATGTGTGCTCTATCCACTGATGTTGTCAGATTTTAACTTCGTTCGCGGAAATCCACAAAATAACTTTTGACTCGTAACACTTAGAACAAAATATCGAATTAGCAAAAGGAAGAGAATGGTCTGTTTGTATGAAAACAATGTTTTCGTCTTCATTGGCAAGTATTTAAAGTTGTTAGAATGTTTTTAAGAACTGAGGGAAACTCCAAATGGTAGCTACACTGCAGCACAGTATTGTACTGCAGTGAAGCGACTTGGAATTACACGTATTATGTGATACCGTATTTTATTGATATGATTTACAGAGATGGCATGATATGCTGCATCCTCCAAGTGATATTGCACAATTTAATGGCAACATTAGCATGAATCAGGGTTCAAAAGTTAATGTTTGAATTCCTAAATCACACAATACAGTACATGTAAATGTAGGTTGTTTTACTGCAGTGCAGCACGTTGCTGCAACGTAGCTACCATTTGTTATTTTCTTCAGTTCTTAAAACATTTTCACAAGTTTAAATAATTGCCAATGATGACGAAAACAGTTAATTTCATACAAACAGATCGTTCAATTCCTTTTCCTAATTTGAAATTTTGTCCTAAGTGTTACGGGTCAAAAGTTATTATGAGGATTTCCGTGGACAGATGACCGTAGTTAAAATCTAACAACATCAGTGGACTTCCTATTTAACTGCCCATTAATTTGATTCCAAACTTGACCATATATGGTTTCGGACATATATCGACGTATTTGGGGCATAATATGCGTATGATGACCTATACAATGTTCCACCTGGGATTGAAAATCTGCTTAAAGGTCCGTTAACAAGAGTACAAAGAGTAATTGCACCTTAAACAACTTACTTTGAGAGTGGAGAAATTTTATTGTAGTGACATCATAAAAATGGATGAAAAGTGTCGTACTTACCTAGAAGAAAAAAAAACAGGAAATAATTAGAGACAAGTATTTAATGGGTTCAAGATGAGATTTTTAAACTGCTCGTTCTTTACAGGGAACAAACCTTTTTATACAAAATTGGATGAGCACTGACAAAACACATAAACAATTAATTGAAAAAAAAAATAGTTTCTTCATTCCCTTAATGTTTTTGACAAAATCGTTTTAAAAGAATAAAACGATTTTCAGAGACGATCATGATTTCTGAAAAAGCGTTTCTTTGACACGAGAGCAAGTGTAGTCTTGACGACATATCACTGGATTTGATTGTACAATAATTGAAAACGAGCGGCGGCAATACGAAGCGCTTTAATGTTATGTCATTTTGCTCGTAATGGGTGCCATTAAAGCGTTTATTTCCCCTCTTTTACCAATAACACTGCTTATTGGACCAGTTGGGGTTGGGGGGAAGTGTTTTATTTTGGCTCATTTTGACACTAGATGACGTTTGCGTCACTGCAAAGCCATAAATGTTGGCAATGGAACATAACAGCAAAGCTAGCAGTGATTGCCCACTTATAAGGGGCACGCCAAAATACATGTAATTAAATGCAGGTAAAGCTAGCATATAAAAAGATGATTTTCGAAAAATTGAACCTATTATCGTTTATGGGTTTATGGTGATAAACTCAAATTTCATCAAATAATTCAACTGTTCAATTTTAACAAAATTGCATTTTTAGGGTTTTTTTGCAAAAAGTACTTTATCAGAAATATCTCACAACATGTATGCAACATTTACAATATTAAATTATACATATGTAATTCTTAAATAGTTTTATGATGAATATAGAGAATTTGTATCAACCCACTACTAAAAATAGTTACCGAATTATTTTTTTACAAATGGGGATTGCCATATATGGACATATTAGAAATTGGGCTCGTTCATTTTTTCAGACAAATGGAAATTTCATATCTGAAGTTATATGGGACCTAACATGGTATATGTATATATAATTTTTCCACCTGCGAATATATGCTGAGAGTATTACTATCTTGCTTTACTAATGATCCATGTATTTTGGCTAATTGTAAGACTTAATCAAATGATCAGGTTCTCATATTTGGGAAACCTTTCAAGTTTTGAATTTCCTGAAATTACGTGGTTCTTTTTCATAAAAGATTTATCAGTGAAGATTATATGTGACTAAGAAGCACCTTTTTTCTATAATAAAAAACACAATTTTACAAAGTTATCAACTAAGAATATTTCTCAAATGTGATAAATTATCACATGATAAAGGTGATATGACCCGAGTCAATAAATCAAGCTTGTTTATACTGATAGTTCACCACAGCGACTTAAAGATAGAAAAATGTGGATTATATGCTGAAACAAATTTTGCATTTAAAAAAAAGCAAAAAACATGTTTAATAAATTTAGTGAAAACTAGATCTTAAAGAAAACGTCCGCATTTTTCATTGTTTTTTTGAAACCGAATATTTTGAACACGCATCAGTTATCTCTGACTACCGCATGTAAATAGACTTTCTATTAAAACGTCGATTTTTCTTGAGAATGTTTTGATGATAATAAATATTTTGACTACTCCGAAAGAGCCCCACCCAAGAGACTTCAGTTTTCCTTAGAAGCGGAACAGCGTCACTATGGTAACGTAATTCACTGCCTTTGAATGCCCTAACAATGCAGTTTAGAAACGGAAATACTGCCGATGATAGTGCACCAAAAAATACTTCAATCGTTGGCCTGCAACTTAAACGGAAATTTGTGCATTTTTTCATACAATTTTGTTTCTTAAAGGAGATTTGTATTAACTTTAACTGAGTTCGTAACACTACCGCCATGAATAGGACCTCATACTGCATCCGAAGTTTCAGAAATTATCTCAGAGTTCTCAAAACTGGCCATGCTAAAACGAATCTTTTTCAAAAACGGAGATTCTCGGAAGAAATCGCAAATGTGATTTTTCAGAAATATGATAATTCATAGTTCTCTGATAACAACGTTATGGAATTAATTAAATGTTGATGTAGAATTGTGTCAAAGGCAGAAGATCTTACTGAGAAACATCATTATAACTAATCAGTGTTTTTGCAACATATGGCTCGGTTTATACCAACTATCAAATCATTGAAAACCTGGAAATCATTTAGAATCTTCAAGTGATTCTTTAATATATATTGTTTACAGCCACATTTATTAAAAAATATTTTTTAAATTATTCTCCACACATAGTTAGAGATTTTAAGCCTTCATTAGGTTAGTTAAGTTCTATTTGACCTGTCCAGTTTCTGGTCGTAATTATGGGACTCATTTTTTTCAGAATTCCAAATACAAAACATCAAACCCTCAAACCCTCAAAATATCCAAATTTCACGTTGAAGCGATTCAGTCGAAATATGGATGAACTGATCAAGAAATGTTAGTTGATGTAATGATATATAATGCAAAGATTAGTTGGGAAAAAGCACAACAAATCTTTGTAAATTCCAGAATTTGTAAAATCACTAGAAAACTGAAAATTTCCCCCGAGTTTAAAAAAAATCACAAAGAAACCTTGAAAGGTAACGAACAAACACGAAAACGTCAATCGGAATGATGTTTTTCCCCCTGCAAAACAAGGATTTTGTGTAATACTTTACGGAACAGAAATGTAGTCACTCGTCCATATCCTTGGAAATGATTCAAAGATATCCAGTTTTGTCGACATCCCTCTTTTGAATTAAGGAAGACATCTTTCACTTTCGTATGCAAATTTGGAGCCAAATAAGAAAGCCTCGACTATTCAAATTCAATTTAATATTGCCAACGATACGGGTTTTTATATCGAGGAGCTAAAATTGGAAACCGGAATAGAAAAAAAAAAGTTCATTTTTTTTGTTGGCAAGGATGGAAAATTGGAGAAAATTGGTCCAATGCTTCGAAACGGATAGGAAAACGTATTTATTGCATCGGACCTGAGTTTTATTTTCCCCCGACGTTGAAATCGTGAAGATTGTCGTCGATTCGTCGTGAAGCGGAATCGAGTTGAATTTCAAACAGTTGGGCTTTCATCGCGATTCAATTTTCGGATCAATAGCTGAATATGTTGCGTTTATGTGGATGACACAATATAAGGAACGGTAGTGCTGACTTCTTGGCCTGACCCGAACGCCAAAAAATAGAAAACTTTCCCAGAAAATTTGTTCTCTCATGCCGGTGGCATGTACAATTGTACAATTGTAATATAGCCCATATATGACAATATATGTCCCATGAAATTCAAATTATAGCCCATATCTGACCATATATAGCTACATATTACCCATGAAGTACCAAATATGTCCCCAAATAGGCCCAACATAACCCATTCAATTTCCTTAAAAAATTTACTCCCATTCCCCCTTCTACCCCACCCCTACTTCCTGTCCACCCAGTGTCCATTTTATCCTAGACAACCACTCATAGAAGTTCTTAATTTTTTTTTTGTAAAGTATGGTCTTCAACAAATGTGTTGGGACATACAAAGGCCCATCCTATGTCTGAGCCTCTCAAATATCTTTAGAACCTCAGGTGCTAGGTCATCAGGGGCTGGTCAATTTCACAATTCATTGCAGAATTGTGCATTGGCGCAAATGGCACACACTTTGAACAAATCCTCAATTGAACTGTCCACTTAAAATGACTCATGGATTTTATATTATGATTAGCAACATGCCGTGCATGTTTTGTTTTGATACATAATATTTAATTGGTTGATCAACAACGTTAAACGAAGGTGCCTTGATTTGGTTGTGCTTCTCTTTACCCTATTTCAGATAGCATTGACCAGCCCCTGACGATAATGTGATAGCTTTCTTGCTTTGCATAGATGCTATGCAAGGATGCACATATCAGAAAAAAAACCGTTACGTTTTAAGATATGCGATCAATAATCAAGGCCACAAGCACCACCATTGCACTAATTATGCAACGCTGGACAACTTTCTAATTTGAAGTTTTGCTCTATCTCCTACGGTTTAGATTTTAAAATCGCATGCACCATGAAAATGACGTGCAGTGTAATGTTTGAAATGGTTTCTGGAGTCCTCACAACACATCCTATTCAATGATGTAAGCACATTTTACCTAGCAGCTGAGGTTTTAAAGATATTTGAGAGGCCCAGACATATACCGCACCCTGTAGATATCGATAGATAACTTTTCGCACCTGGACCTCAACGTGTCCCAATTTAGAGAGTAGATCATCCTATGCTGGACTATCTCTATATCCTGAGTATGAACCAGCCTGTTAGTGTTCCAAAAGGAGCGCAATATTCCAACATAGGGCGAACGAGAGTTGTGATGCCAAGTTTCCTTTACATTTTCCACACATTCTCGTAATACGCGTTGAATGAATCTATTAAAGGCGTTGGTTCACTGCACCAACAATTTTTGTGAAATGGTGATTCCAAGAGAGGTTCTTTGGTAATATAAACCCCCAGATACTTGACAGTATCAACGACAGCGAGTTGAACACCATCCAGAAAGTACTCGGGTTGGCAAGTTTTTCGTTTAGAGAGAAACGCACCACCACGCATTTCACCTTGTTTAACTTCAACTGCCATTCATCGCACCAAGAAGCCAGTACGACAAGATCGCACCTCAATTAGGGTGAGAAACCTATGCCTCCGTCCCCTTCATCATATACATTGGAATCATCCACACAAAGTTTTGAATTACTAGATAGCGACTTTGGAAGGTCGTTTATGAATAAGAGAAAAAGTAAGGGCCCGAGGATGCTATCCTGGGGTACACCAGAGGTTACGACTGCCCAGCTTGATTCAACTCCAATAATTATAACCTCTTGCTTCCTTCCTATTAGAAATGCGGTAAGGGGATTGATTCCATATGATTTAAGTTTTAATACTAAACGTTGATGAGGGAAATAAATTTATTTTAAAATTTAAAAATCCAGCAGTCTGAAATGTACAGTTTGGTGCCAGTATGACTGACTACCCATGTATGCCCAAAAATGGCCCATAAAATCTCTCTATGGAGATATGTACTGCATATGGAAATGAGGATAATTATTTTATCGTTTTTTATCTTTGTTTGTGCTGCTGAATTATTTCTGGGTCTGTCATAAAACGTTATTGTCACTAATTTGTCCTTGGCACCATATCGTCTAAAAATAGGTCACGTACAGATGAGTTTATTTGGCACATATTTTAATTATGAATGGTTTTGGTAGGCTGAACATTCAGGTCCGTATTTATTAACATGCAGAGAAACTTTGAAATATTTTTTTGTGCTAAAAAGAGACTAGATTTGAAAATAATTTTTTACCCAAAAATCATCATTTTCTGTTTACAATTTAAAATTTTTGGATTTCATCCTAGCTGAAACCGATCTGGTTAGAATATGTGTATACGCATGCGCATGCTTTATGACGTCACTGATTAGGCGTGGCCATGAGCAGTTGTTCGTTGCGCATGCGCAAGTGCACATTTACATAAAATCATACCAAATAAGGTTTGTTAACAATACTAGTGCTTGCAGAAACATATTTTTAATAATCATATCTGAGTAATATCATCTCGACTTTTACACAAAAAGTTGCCAGATAAGGGTCATTTATGGACATACATTGTCACATATGGCCAATTTCTGATGTCTTGATATGGAATTTTCCATATATATAATTTCTACACTCGGGTTAGCTTTATAAATGTCAGAAATGCTGAAATTGTACCACATCACAATGTTAAAATCATGTCATCCCTGCATGCTAATCGTTGTTTAATAGCCATGATGAAACAACCGATTAAACAGTTAATCGAGCATCGGACTACTAATCCACTTTCCAACTTCGGGTAATTAACTTTGATGGACTGTTAACCTCACCGATGGCGTTTATTTGCATTGTACTTATCCTAACCACGCAACCGTTCAACACAACCCTGTGGCGTGCTCAACACCCATCAACGTTTCGACTTAACGAGGGAATTATGCGGGGATTAAAATTTTAACGTCCATTATTCATTCATCTTGCGTATTATTAGACCATCTCATGCAATTAATCGTGATGGTTATGCTTGCTTTTTCTGACGTCACGTTTTGCCTGACGAGAGGGGATTTTACCTTAAAGCCTCTTTTTTCGCCTAATGATGGATATGACCGACCTGGGAAATTAATTCCGAATTAGTGAGGTGGAATTAGAGCAAAATGCCATTTCTGATAACATTAACCGATGGATAACGCACATTAGTCAAATTGGAGGAGTATTCCCTCTCCAGAAGGCGCTTCAGAGGTGAATGGCATTGCATCGTTATATTTCGGGTGGAATGGTATCATGTATACTCGGCTATGTATGATCCATATATGGTCATATACTGGTATGGTCCACGCCCATCGATGGCTAACTAGGGTAATATCTGGCTCATCATTGGCGTAATTTGGTGTCATATATGGCTATATATGGACCATCAAGGGTTAAATATGGCCCACACAATGGCCCATACATGTGCATGTATAAATTTTCCATCCGGGATCTAATCTTCGTATCTTCCGAACATTGTTCAAATGTTCTGGATCTGATGATTTATTCTTTTGAGACTTTAAAGCCAATTGAAAAAGGCTTTTGAAGCTTCATGGATCTTGTTGAAAAGCACAGAGTCCACAATAATTCCACTGAAGCTTATAGAAACCTAAGAAAGGCCTTCTGTATCTGATGAAATCCTTGTAGAGCTTGTTAAAATTCTCACGAAACTCATTCCAATGTGTACTTAAATCTTCAGGAAACTTTTCCAGAAATAGTTAAAATCCTCACGAGACTCTTGCAGAGATTTTTGGCATTTTCACTAAACTCTTCTACAACTTAATGGAATTTCTTACTATATGTAGGTGGATCCATGGACTCATCACTGAACTCATTTAGAGCTTGATGGAAATTTCACTAACGAATTCTAGAATGTGATGGACTTTCAATAAAGTATTTTAGAGCTTAAAGGGCACTGCATGGAATCCAAATTTTTACTAATTCGTTCAACTGCTTCCTGGAATCTTAACGAAATTCTTCTAAAGCTCAGTAAACTCTTTTGAACCTGAGCTATTCCTCAACATAATTCGTTTAGATTCTCTAAGATACCGAGTGGAAAGTGTATATATGGGCCATATTTAGCCCAGGATTAGCATATATGGACTATCTTTGATAGTCTCGAGGAATCTTTGATAATCTCGAGGAATCTTTGATAATTTCGATGAATTTTTGATAATCTGAAGGAATCATTGATAATCCCGAGAAATCTTTGATAATCTTGAAGAATCTTTGGCAATCTTGACGAATCTTAGATAATGTCGAGGAAGCTTTTATAATCTCGAGGAATTTTCTATAATCTCGAAAAATCTTTTATAATCGCGAGGCATCTTTTATAATCTCGAGGAATCTTTGATAATTTCGATAAATTTTTGATAATCTCGAGGAATCATTGATAATTTCAAGGAATATTTGATAATATCGAGGAATCTTTGATAATTTCGATGAATGTTTGGTAATCTCAAGGAATCATTGATAATCCCGAGGAATCTTTGATAATCTTGAAGAATCTTTGACAATCTTGACGAATCTTAGATAATGTCGAGGAAGTTTCCGGATCTTTCCGGAGTCTCACCAGTCAAGTGAGCTGGCGCTGCCAGCCGACTTTATCCCAAGGCAGCCGTTTCCACTGGAAGTAGGCCTGCTATTTTTAGCGAGGCAACGATCGGCTTGGGAGTGAGGCCATTGCCAAGCGCATAACGATGGACGAGGCAGAGGATGGCAGGATGGGAAGGGGTTAAACAGGGACCAAAAAACACGCTAGGGGAATGAGCATCAATTTGCACGCACAACAACGACGGGATGTTCAAACCTGGTAACGAATTGCATTTTGTACAACACGTCAATTTCGCATCCACTGTAGGTAAATAATGAACATGCACAGTTTAAAAAAATTCGTAAATTTTACAGGAATTATCAAGTCAAATGTGAAATGACTGATCACTTGGCGTTTTTATGTCCATTTATAGGACAAAAGATTAACTTGAATTATTGCTAATTATTGACATGGCTCAGACATGTACATGAAACGCTATACATGTCCAGTATATGCATAGACAAATAATAATCTGATGTATATGGACATCAACGAGGCAGTACATGAAAACCACCTCTGTGCTGCTGTATGTCCAAATTGTGATATGTCCATTTATGTCCAAATTCTGATATGTCCATTTCTGTCCCAATTATGTTATGTCCATTTACGTATGTCCAAATCCTAATATGTCTATTTCTGTCCACAATCTGATATGTCTATTTCTGCCCACACTCTAATATGTCCAAATTCTGATCTCTCCATTTATGTCCAAACTCTGATGTGCCTATTTCTGTCGAAATTATAAAATGTTCATTTATTACTGCAATTCATGGAAAACTCTCATAGATAATTTTTTCTCAAGAGTAAAAGGCAAGTTTGATTCGAATTTACATGTAAAAAGTTTAGAAAATCACTTTCAAAATTTTAGATTCTAGATTTTGAAGTAAAATATAGAAATTGACGTGTTGCACGAAAAAGTTGCATGTATGTAAAATAGTCAATTCCATAAAATCGATCTGTACATTCGTGTTTGGTCATTTCGCAGATTAGTGAACCCGCGGACCTTTCGAGTATCGGGAGGAGCTGCCCTCGCCGCGCATTGCGCTTTCTACGTCTCCTCTTCAGCAGCCAATCAGCGCACTCCATTAAATCGCATTTTTGCGCTCGCTTCAGCGCGTTTGCGAAGCGCACTTAGGCGAGGATAAAGAGTTTCTGAAAATGCTAAACGAGAATGGCGTTTGGAAAAGGTATCGATTTTTTTTTCCTCAGGTTCAACTCCGCGGAGGAATCCCTCGCTACACAGACCTTATGGGGAAAATACCACCAAATTCCCACGTTACGGCAGTGTAACGTGTAACGGAACATGTTGCATTGCAGCTTAATGACGCATGGTTTTAAAGTTTGTTGTTCTCAGAAGCGTGTTCTCAAGCCAACGCTGGCAGTCGAGTGGGTTATGTGCTTGCCTCTCGATCCTAAGGTGCGGGGTTTGCTCCCCTAAGGAGGTGGTCGGTGGGAATTTCCATGGATGGGAGAAATTCCCTAAGTGGCTGCTTTTTCTGGTGAGAGTTATACCAGTTCTCACAATGCCACTAATGCCAGGACACTGGTGTTCTGGAATGTCAGCACATCTGCTCCCTGCTTTTACCCGTTCATACCTGTACAATACCACCAAGGCCCAATTTTGTTGGGTCTTAGTGGTATGCTAATTGCCACATTCGTGGTCATTCCAATTACCAGGAATGCCTCCAACCTTCCTGACCCCCACTTACCAAGGGCATTCCAAAAGGGTTTGGCATGCCTCCAACCATGCTGACTCTAGCTATAAGACTCTAGCTATCATGACAGATCTACAGAGTGAACAGGACCAGGACTGCTACTGGACCAGTGAGCTTGTTCATTCTCTTCATAAACCATTTCCAAAAACGGCCCTTTTAAGGGCCACACCAAAGAGAGAGCGATACTACCAATAACCAAATTTAACAACAAATTGAGACATCAGGTTTCTGCCCGTGCGGGAGCTGTAGCCTGACCATCGACATATTTTTTTCCACAGTCGACCAGCGGAACCTCTCGTCGCAATGCCACTATGTGACAAAAAAGTTTTTCCTCCGATATTTTATGTTATAAACGTGATCAGATTTTTTACCGTGTACGTGAAAATGCAGCCCATCTTTCCAAACTATGTAGTTAGGCACTGCGATCCCATTTTCTCCCACAGCAGGACCGAGGGGAACACCAGGTGTAAATGGCCCTCTCATCGCCCACTAGTTGGCTGCAAATGCATGTGCCGTGCACCCCATAAATGCAATGCCTTTAGGCAAACTAACGATTATTAGGGAAATTTAGCAAACCTCCAACCGTTCACTTACAGTAGGGAAAACGACTGTAAAAAATACGATAAAATTCCATGTTATATAGCTTTTAGCAGCCAATGTTGACGACAGGGCTCCGTCCACAAGTCACGTGATTAATACCCAGAATAGATGGTATTTAGGAGAAGCGCCTTTAGATTCAATATCCTTCAGTCATGCGTAGACTGTCTAAATCGCGTTAAATATGTCCAACAGTGAAAACGTTCCTCAACAGACGGTATTTAGGAGGAGCGCTGTTAAATTTAATGTCTTTCCATCATGTGCAGACTGTATAATTTGTCTAAGATTGCTAGACTTTACCATTACCAATATGTTATGCTATACAATCGAGCCTGCTTAATTGCACAGCGACCCGGCAAGCCTAAAATGTGCAATTAACCGGTTTATGCAATTATGTGATCACAATTCCAAACAAAAGTTGCACATTGGGCTTGCAAACTATGTGCATTTATCCAGTTTAACCGGTGTGCAATTAAGCGGGTTCTACTGTATGAAATAATATATAATATATAAAATACAGTGGATTCCGCTTTATCTGGACACCGGTTAATCTGGGCAGCCATTTATTAGGGCCAAATTGTCAAGAACAAATCCGGACAGTATATGTTTTTTAACTTCGCATATTCTGGGCAGCCGCCTAATCGGGGCAAAACGCCTCCGCCGGATGTGTCCGGATTAAGCGGAATCGACCGTAATGCTTTCTCGTTTTTTACTGGGGTATTGATAATTCGCTATTAGCCTTTCATTTTGGAGACCTGGGTTTAATTCACGGGTTTTCCCACAGTTGTTACCAGGCAAGTGCCATGATATAGTTCCTCTAAAAATCAACCGCGACCATGCACTTCCCTCTCTTCTCATCTATTATAAATTACCAAAAAATACATAAAACAAATACCAATTGCCAGGTGGGCCAAGTCCCATCAACCTTTTCGATTGCAGAGTGTTGGTAATCTTTGTTTGTTTATCACTTTGATGCTACATCAGAAAATGTTGAAATGTCTGCGATGGTCAATAGTCCAAAGCTGCGCCATTTTTTTTTTCTCCATAACGCTTTTATTGGTTTTAAATGGCCTTAATGCATTGATGAATGTAAAGAGATGTCCGCCAATGGACTGAAGTGCGTACGTATCGAAAACGTTTTGCCGTTTCCTTTCCTCCTTATGTTTATCGGAAACTCATTTGTCTCCCTCCTTCATTGGGCACCTTCGTGGTTTGGGCACCCCCAGATTAGGGCAACCACAAGGCGGTTCTGAGGTAATTCCCACCAAAAAAAACTGATGTTTTTTTTTATAAAAATGCCATCTTTGGGTGTTTTTTTATTCAAGATGTCACCTTTTTTAGGTACATGTGTTTAAAGGCAACGATGAAGAGAAATGTCGCACTATATAAAAAAGTAGATTATATAAAACAGATATTTTCCCTTGAAATATGATAAAAGAAACTTGATTACTTTTCTGCCAAAAATTTTTTTTTAATCGAAAATAATTTTGGAAAAAGATTAGAAAAAAACCCCCTGTATTGATGAGACTGCAAAATAGTATGTATATTACAAGAAAAAAAATTCTTGAAATATTATAATTTTCGTATTTAAATTTTGAAAGGGTTGTAGCTCACTATTTGGCAGCCTTACCAACGAACACAGTTTTTTTCAAATTTTCTGTTAAAAAACCTCTGTTTGTGCGCCTTTCGTATAGTATCGTCCCAAATTGGGGCCATTCAAAAAGGACGTCCTCAAGAGAGGGGAGGAGTGGGGGGATGGGGGTCTGTTGGCATGTGGACATCATTTGGACAGGTGGGAGGGAGGGAGAAAGCCATTTTGGACGTCCACTAATGATGTTATTTTTCAGTTTTTGGTTTGTCTGTTTAATTAAGTTTTAAAGATCAGTGAAACAAGAAATGTGTGCCCATGCAGTCCCAAATGTACTTTAATTTTTGAAACTTCTGGGAAAGTTGGATATTATGCCTAAATTTGTGTTAAATACCATTTTTATGCTGGGATTTTCCTTTGATGTCGTGAAATTTCCGTTAATCAGAAAATTCTGGAAAAAGGTCGTGGAATGGATAGCGAGACGTCTACTTGGAAATTTATAGAATGGGCTTTTATATGCTCCATATTGTATGTTCCAACAAAAGTTCAGGACTCTACTTTTGAAAAAACTTAAGGACGTCTATATTCCTGATAGACTTTCTTAGAATTTCGGGGACGTTTCCTTAAATGGACATAAATGGAAATTTTCCGGAAAAGACCAAATGACTGTCGACGATGTGTGTCCACAAGGTGGGTCTAAACGGTTGGCAAGGTCTCCTATTTTATAGACTCTTACAACAGGCATTTCACACTATCCTGGTCAAGTTAACACCTCCCCGGTGAACAACCATTGAGCAAGACCATTTCAATAGTACGGATGTCTCTTTAGCAGGGTCTCTTGTCCTCAGGAAGCTCTTTCGGTGCCCAACCAAAGGAGGTTCCTCTGAACTAGTGGTTTTCGATAAACGCAGCATTGCGGGAGTCCGGTTTTTTTATGTCCATTTCTTTTTCTTCAAGAAGCAAAGCCATTTTTCATCCAGCAATCATTTCGTTTCGCGGATGTTTGAATGCTTCACTAAAGACTACTTTAGTGCTCCTCAACTGCGTTGGCCAGAGTCCCACCCAACGTCCACCATCGGGGTCAAAATTCTGAATCAGAGCAACTAAAAATCCACTATCTTTTATTTTCTTTCTCCTCTAAATGCTTTCGTTGATGGCTGTTGGGAACGGATCCAAACTTTTATTCGATTTTTTTTATATATATATATAAAAATGTATTTTTTTTCTGGTAAAAATGGTTTTGTATGAAAAGAAAGAAATGGGACCTCTTTCATATGTGCGTGTAAGTATAAATGGGGCATTACCGGGATCTGGAAAGTCCCAGTATGTCAAAAGATGTCATAAGTAAGCTCCAAATCTTGTATGAATGGTTGTGCCGCCGTTTAGTCTGTTGCGAAATCGGGTTTTTTAGATGTGTAAGCCTCGTCGAGCCTGAGTATGGATTGTGATTGTGGTCACGTGAATGTACTGTTCTAGGGGGTCAATTTGACACCTTGGATGACTAGAGTAGATGGAGAATTGATGGAGTAATACTTGAAAACATTATAAAATCATACTACCCAAGAATGGCGTTGGGAACATTGATTTCTAAACATGTTAAGCGAGTTGATGAGCTAGTTCTGGATTTTCTTAAACCTGAGAACTGAGAAAGACAGTTATACATATTTCCAACTGCATTCCTACGTTCTTAGGTATTTGTACTTCATATGCTCCATGAACAGCATAAGGAAAACGGTTTTTTAGACGTTGAAAAATTCTTGGGCGTTTTTTTTAGTACAGTCTGTATTTGTTGAAATCTGGAGTCCGAGACGGTCATTTTGACACCTCGGATGACCAGTTTTGGTGAAACATTGAACGAGTAGTACTCAGAAGTATTTCAAATTCACATAACAATGGAGGATAGTAGTCTATTTTTACATTGAAGCTCTCATCGATTCGTGACGTCATATCTTGTTTTATCTATACTTCTGCTACACTTGCGATGCTGCAGTATCTCTCTTTGTTTGCCATGCAGAAATACAGAAACGATTTTTTTTGGGAGTTATTTTTTGATCGCAAGTTTGCACGCTTGTCTCTCGCGGTCTTCATCTTCTATTGTTGGAGTTTTTTTCGGTCATTTTTTTGGCGTTTTACGTGCTCAGCGTTTCTTATTCAACGTTTTGTGCCGCGCTTCGTTTCCGGCTAATTAATTTGATAAAGGACCCATTACAGCGGACTCAATGTGCTGCGCTTTCATTTAATTTCGTGCAAGGGTCAACGAGGAGCGCCTTGGGGACACGATGCGGTAAACAAATAACCGACACTCAATGGTGTTGTTGACCACGGGATGTCGCCACCAGTCATCACAGGGCAATTTATGCCTCATTTCGTACTAGGCGGAATTCCGTCTGCTAAGACCGTTTGCACATACTGCCCGTTTACCAGAGCTGAATCCGGAACACGACGTAACGCCACGTTTACACGATACGGTTTTTTTGTCGAATCGGAAATTTTGTTGAAAATGTGCTAACCGGGTGCAGCATAAAAAAGTCAGAAATTAATTCCATGAAATCTATTATAAAATTTCATCGATCTAAAAAACATTGAAGTTTGAACCCATTCATGGGGTAAAGTGGTTCAGGTCATGGGGTAAAGTGGGTGACCATGCAAAACCAAGCAAAAAAGAACAAACTTTATTTTAATTTGACAATTTTAAACAAAACTTAGTATTTGTTGGACGTTTATTGCATCTCTAAGTTTCCAAAGTTAAATCCAAATGTTAGAATTTAGAACATGAAAACAGAAAAAGAACTTCTGCATATACGACCTTCCCATGCTCCTGCACATGCAAAAGTTCTAAAATACATACACTAAAAAGACCTATCTCTCCCGAATTTAGCTGAACCAAATTACCCCATACAGGCATTTACAATAGAAACATTAATTGCACAAAAGTCAATCAAATACAGATAAAACATTTTTTTTCAATCACTTATAGTTGTTGACATTCCTCAAGTGGTTGGTAAATATATTTAGTAAGAGTGATTTTCGGAATCCACTAGTTACTTTTATTTCTGCACAACGGTTCGCCTATTGTGCTCCCACTCAATTTTTGGGAGTTGGAGGACCTGATGAAGCTTACTAACCACCTTTAGTAAAAGCGCCACTGCTCATCTGCAGCAGATACTTTGCCAAGAGTAATGCCTATTTCCACCGAACCTAAAACGCTCGGATTTCCGTCTGCTAGCAGAAGATTTCCAGCATGGAATGCCCACTGTTGCTAGCGTGCCATTCCGCCGAGCGGAAAACCACGTGCACTGAAATCTCGAACGCAAGTTTCATTAAATTAAATGAAAAAACACATAATAATTTAAAAAAATAATCCAAATGTAATATATGAAAGATTATGGATGAATATTAACTGTGTCACGCAAATATTTCTGTTTTCGAATATTATTTCTTAATTGCTTAATCACCATTTAGCAAGAGCGGCGTTGCAGTGCTAGTCAGCCTACTGTCGGTTTGGTGAGAATAGTTAATAACCAGCAGATGTTGCGTCATCTTCTGGTGACGTTTGACGGGAATAGGGCATAGGACTGTGCTACCGATTCTCGGTTGCCGACTTGCTGACGTCATGATTTCGGTTCTCGGTCAGTCAGTCTAGACTATCTAATGGCATTAGATTCTTCTAATTTGTGAATTACGTCTTCAAAATATTTAGCAAGAGACATGTTCGAATTTTTGCATTTGAAATTTAGTCAATGAGACTAATGATGTGTTCGAGATAAATTTAGAACCGTATCAACGACACTAAAGCCGGTTTCACACTTGGCTCAATCATTGGCGTACAATGAGCTGTCTAACGTTGCCATCTCATTGTGAGCAAAGTGAGCCAAGTGTGTGAGGGGCTACTGAGTTTGGCATGCCAAAGAAATTAAGAAATTTTAGCAGACGATATGTGAGCTCAGCACATAAACAAGTGCGCATGCGCGGAACAAAAATCGTGCGCTAGAAGCCGAATTGATCAAAGTGAGCCAAGAGTGAAACCGGCTTGAAGATACAATTAAGCCACCCTGCTTGATCTGGGCAAGATTTGACACGCAACTTCATGTAAATTTATGGCGGGAAACTTTATTTTAAATTTGTTAACTATAACTAAGTTACATATTTGACCCATCATCACCCATGTATGGCCCAATCGTGACTATATATGACCCTGGATATGCTCAAGTTCTGCCGAGATGTTGAGATCATTGAGCCGTTGCCATGGTGATGCCTATAATCTTTAGAAGTTCTCTAATTCTTATTGTGAGTACAGGGTGTCTCCATCATTTTCTGCTCGAGTTTTACTGGGATACTTTCATTGTCAACTACTTAGTTATGTACACACCACCTGCTAAAATCGATGGCGTGGTGATACCCATACATACTGTTTTGTTTAATTCCGCTAGTCATTAGCCCCCGTTTAAAATGCACTGGCACCACCTAGGGGAATACAGTTTTAAATTGGTAAGAAATAAGACGTCTCGTTTGAAATCGATATGGCGTTCATAAGTGCTACTACAGTATGTAGCAGTTCAGACGATGAAAAAGGGGTCTAGCCAATTGGCAATGCGTTCTGTTTGACCGATATGAAAGATCAAAGGTATTGTCCATAAGTCATTGTTATCTCGGAAACTGCATAAGATGGAATGAAACAGTAGACACAATTCTGTTTGAGTTGTATGCTGTATCGATCAAAACTTTGGAGAAAGTAAAACCCTTTTATTACATAGGCATATGTAAAATTTCTTTAAAATGTCCATGACATCGTTTATTTTTGGTAGATCCAAAACCTTGTTTACCAAAATGAATTACAAAGTTCAAAGTTTAAATACACTTCCAGTCGGTTGTTTGGTTTGGAAGTTGTGAAAACGGCCCTAAATTTCACTTTATTACTTAAAATTTGTGGGCTCGTGATGAGTTTGCTCGTGAAGTGCACTTACTTATTTGTGAACTGTAGTTTGCACTACATATGATCATAAATCAGTGTACACTAGACTTACGCTTGCGCCCCCTAGTGAAAAAAAGAAAATATTTTCCACTGTGTGCGAATCAGAATGGAGAACAGAGGATCAAAGCTATATAACTTGGCGACTTGTCATTTCTGCAAGTTTAATTTGCATGGACTGTATCTAATTACCTTAATTAACTGAGGGAAAAGGGTTTCATAAATCAGTGTACACGCTATGGCGCTCTTAAGTCGCCAGAGGTGGCGCCACTCGTTCTCTGCGACAAGCCTGCTTGGACCCACGCCAGGATCGTTATGTCGTCCTATTTCTATTCCGTTTCTCAGTATGACGAAATATCGACTGCTTGCCGCCGTTTGACGGACTTGTCAGAAAATTGGCTTTATTAAATAAGGACTAATTTCATTTTCTATGAAAAAAGAAATGCGAAAAAAACGCACTCGTTCTGAATGCAGATGAGACGTTGCGGAGACTCACGGTTTCCTGCCTACTTTTCAATGCTAGCAACAACACTCTGCCAAAATGCCCAAGCTAAATGAGGATTGAAGGCTAGATTAAGTTGCAATCCCGAGCTATCGGAATCCAAGGGATTCGCATCGGATTTTCCATCCTACGTGAATTGGCGGGATAAGTGCGGGACCCACAACCTAATGCCTCTTCCACACACAACCTACCCGGCAGAGGACTGACTCTGTTACGTCAGCAAGTAGGCGCCAGAGAATAGGCAGAAACACAAATACAGTCCAGCCTATCATATACACTCGCCTCTGTGTGGGACATACCCGTCTCACCCATAGTCACCTATTAACACGAACCCCCATCCTGTGTGCACTACTTGTGCTACACCACTAACCATTGCACACATATTAACTGACTGTTGGCGTTATGCTGCTCTGCGACGCACTGCCCTCCACACCTTCACCGATTTAGTGCCGCTGCAGCTCTCCTCCATTTTGGGAGAGAGCAGATCTATCCCTTTTTTATGTCCTTCATTATCTGTCCCTTTGCCGTCTCCAGTCTGCACTTTAATCATGTGTTCTACCCTCACCCTGTCACATATTCACCCCTTCCTAATATTTTTGCTGTCCTGTGAAAATTAGGCTCGGCCCCCAGTAAGGGCTAACTTAAGGCGTTCTTCAGAACTGGGGTCCAGGCAGTCTATCGTCCTTTCTGTCACCTAACCAGGTTGGCCCTGTAGACCCTCTACAGAACCAACTTGCAACCGGTTGGGCCCTTTTTAGCCTTAGTCGCCTTTGGGCCCTTAAACCCCAACCAACAACAACAACAGTCCAGCCTAGGCGGAGTTGTATGCGGCAGTCTGCTACAGAAGAGCAATGGCGCTTTTGCTAGAATTGTTCATAAATGCTATCTTTTATGTTGCATTAGCAGACGCCATCATTTCTTCGGGTGTCTGCTCATAAAAAGGAAAGGACATAATGCACGGCCTACACATGCGCACAAAAAAAGCAGCTAAAGTGTGCATGCTCACTGGCCTAGCACATAGACTAGCAGACGGAATTCGGTCGTGTGTGCATCATGCATAACCTTTTCGCTTTTTAAATATAGGCGCCATCTTGGATTCAGCAAGCCTAGCTGAGAGGCTTTCAAAATCAATCGAGGTAAACTTGGGATAAAGCACTTTATATACAAGTTGTCAAACTAACTGAACAGAAATCCCTAAGCCTAATTGCAAGGTGGGCTAAGCCTCGATCACATGTGTAATAGATTAGAAGTAAATATTGACACTGTTCTGAATATGTTTTCGACATTTTCACATATTATATGCGTGATGGCACACTTCATGCACCTGTGCGAAAAATTGCCAACCGATTACTTTAAAGCGCGCTGGGAACATGTTTACCACATTTGGGTAAATGTCAGGAAGGGAAGAACCACGCATGCGCACCCATTACGTTCAGTTAGTTCATTGCATGGGTAGTTCAATGCGGGGCTCCTCCCTTCCCGCCATTAAAGTTAAGGCAAGTATAAAGACTGGCACGCGAAAACTATCTAATTACTCACTTAAAAGTATTTAATACTCGATATGTTAATACTCAGATATTTGTTAATACCCACTGCGAGTACATTTTTGCATTCAATTACTTTTGTACATTTTGTATTCAATTGTTCTGTGTAGTACTCGGTACTCTTTTACGCGTTACTCAAATTCAATCAATAGAGAGTTTGAGCCAGCCAATGCTTTAACGTTAACCTTAACGTTAACGGCGGGAAGGGTTAGTTCTACCCAATGAACTA
>JAUJYV010000607.1:0-34217 GCA_033995625.1 Ophyiulus pilosus | reverse complement strand
TGAAAATGGGTACGACCCCCCTACCACATGGCATTTATTTGCTGACTGTAGGGTACTGAGTTGAATTGAAAAAAAAATTGAATTGAACAATATAAATATGGTGCATGCATGGTTATATATCACCATCATGTGGTTAGATATTTAATGCTAAACCTGTTTATAGCCATTCAAACATTTAACAGCTTAATATGATCCATAAGATCCATTCAAACTATTACTATGGTGAATAACTGGTTATATATGATCATAACGTGGTTAAATATTACACATTCGCGGCTATAGGTGTATATGGCAAATAATATACACAAGGCAAGTTCCTTTAAGGGGAAAACCCAGACCACATCTGAAAATGCAAAGTCTTTTATCCAAGTTAAGAAGATTCCCAACATATAAGGGCTGCCCAATATCAGAAGTTTCATTGTTAATTGCTATTGCGTGAAATTGCCATGTGGGAAATGGCTATTGAATGCTTTGCAAAGCGGAAGTGCATTAAAAGAGGACGGTGCTTTTGTCATACTGGTTTAGATATTGAGGTTAAGCGAAGTCTTCTTTGTCTGGCATTTGGTTCATGCCACATTATTATTATTTTTTTGCAAATAGGTTTTGGTAGGACTGGCATTATGAACGTATATGTCCAAAGGTGTCCATTGGAGTCCAATGATGCCCATTGGTCACCATGAAATGGGAGGAAAATTGTGTCCATTCATCTGACTGACCTATTGAGAGAAATAAATTGTATCTGAAGATAGAAAATTGCCCTAGCCTTTAGTGCAAAACCATTGATCCTCCACGATGTCCCATTACCAGAAACGTCTGGGGAAAAAATGTTTTTCGATGAAATTGCTGCTATTTATAAAGACCTGGAAAATGTGTTTTGGTCATGATCGAAGGTGTGGAAATGGAAATGTTGGCTAAAATGAAATTGAAAACATCTCCACTGAATCCCATTATCGTAGTTTAGGGGGATTAGCATGCCAAGATGGCTGTCTTACATACAGTAAATTTATAAGATCTAAAAGTATTTAAGGAATACCATATTAACCATTTTTTATTTAAACTTGGAAGATTGGATTATAAAACATTATTTTATTTATTAACAATGTTGGATATTTGGGTATATATTGAAATATGTTAAGACGACATCGCGACAACATTAAAGTGTATTGAAACATCATCAATAAATCTTAAAACAACATCAAAATGTCTTAAAATAAAATAAACATGCCTTAATAGTTTCTAGATCTTTAGTGAAAACGTACACGTGGCTTAAATGTACACCTAAATATCTGAATTCGACATCAGTGTGTTTTAAACGTACATCAGCATATCTTAAGACATTATGATATGTAAAATAACAAGATATTAAATATAAAACAAAAAATTAAAAACAAACTCAACTAATCTTAAAAGTATATCAAGGGAGGCAATATCCACAAAACTTAATTCTGCATCAAAATGTCTTAAAAGATCATTGAAGTATACATAATTTAAGACATTAATATATGTAAAACCATACGTAATCTCGACACAAAATCAACATATCTAAATAGAGCATCAGCATTTTTATAGACAACATGAGCATATCTGACACAAAAATACAAAAACGTGTACTTTGTTATCTTCGAGGGATGATTTGTAAGAAATGTTAGAAATAGAAAGGTGTATAAATAAGAGTAGGTGTGACTATTGCTAAAATACAGTCTTAAGAGCTAATAGACTGTCGTAGTGGACAGTAGAGTTCACGTATTGATAGCCATAAAAGTGGCATCGTGCGTTTGTTATTATTACTGTCTCGAGATTTACTGTTCAGTGGACCTTAAAGAAGATGCTCTTCAGGAAAAAGACGATGGTGACAAAAAGAAAAGACCAATTGTTGTCGCTCCATCGACTCTTCTATGAATTGCCATTATTCCAAGATGCATTCCCCATAAAATACACTTTAATCTACTTCTTCTATAGAGTGCCTGCCACTTCTTATACACCCCAAATGTCGACCTCGAAAACCAGTCCTGCTATACTCGTTCTGTTACCTCGTACTGTCAATGTTTATTGGCACCTGTCTTCGAGAAAAACAAATAAATATACTGGAGAAACAGGAGGAATCTTACTTTAGCTATTATGCTCGCTTTTTTATTTTGGTCATGCGGGTCAATGGATGATTAACCTTTCAACCAAATAAATGAAAACAAAAATATGATAGATAAAGATGTTTGAGTTTTGTATCAATTCTGGCAAATGTGTTTCTTTCACATGCAGCGGGTAATTTAAATCTCAGACAATGTGTAGAGATAGTATTCATAGTTTTCATAGGGTTTTTCTTTTAAACTACGTGAGTGTCATGTGATACTTGTATATAATGTCATTTTCTACCTGGGATGATATTTTTATAATATATAATAAACTGTACAGGTATAATATACCACTATTTCAAATAATTAATTAAATCATTTTTCTAACAGCACATCTGGTTAATGTCCCATATATTTACAGTATGCTAATTTACTAACTATAATTGCCATATTATTCTATTTATGATTACATTTTTTTCCGTGAAAACGAAATACGATAATTCAATTTAAAATTTCTCAACCTTCACATGTGTCTAGTGTTATATTTGTCTTAATACGATTCGATAGTTTTAGTTAAATTATTTTATGAACTCCCCAAATTCATCACTCTAATTCCCTTCGTTAGTTATGTTTATTTAATTGTCATCAGAATTAGTTGTCTTGCCAATAAATTTCTGATAATTTTGCGATATTTATTGTGTGAACATTTAATGCGTTTACAGGCTACTGATGCATTAATCATGACTATTAAAAAGGGGAAACGATTTTCATAGAACTTGACTATGGCATCCATAAGCCCTAGTATATAAATAGGCATTAATGAATTTTGTGTGTGGCCTACATATCTAAATTCAAGAATATAAAGCAATAATGAGTCCATGCATAATGCATGATGAAACATATAGAAAGACATCGTTTAAGTTGAACTCGTTTTGGCCTAAAATCATTCAGCGTTTGCTCTTATTGCATATTATAACCATATATGGGGAACAAAGTGCTCATATCCATTTTTGTCCATTCAACAAACCCTTCTTTAAAAGGGCCTCAACCAATGATAAACACGTTCCTTATCTGTAGTCAGGACGAGGGAAATCCCTTTTACTGGTTGCCCTCTTCCTTTAAGTGAACTATAAATTGTCCTAGATACGCTATTGCGTGACCCTGGATCGGATATGGGATGGCAATTAACTGTCTTAATGAAGGTCGTAATTGTCCAGTCCATACAAGATGCAGTTATTCGCACTGCTGTGCCATCAAAAACGACTTTGTTGTCTTACTGACACTTTTGCAGCCATTCTGGACCATTACCAACAACAAACATACATATATTGTACGCCAGAAGTGGAATATGACTCGGTCACAAAGCATATTCTGACTGGATAACTTGATCGAGGCAAGGACCTCTGGCAATTACCTGGGATCTTGGCTGGGAGGACATCTTATTAGATACTGTAAGCTTGTCAGAAACAATTTTGTTAGGTAAAGTTTGATCAATGGACACTTTGATCCCTTTGACTAGTTTAGTTATTAGATGACCAAATCATAGAGCATTGCAAGTTTTATAAATAAAATATGGCATCGGATCACTAAGTTGATCACGTGGTCTACACATTTTGAGATGGATATTTGTGACAAAATGCAATCTTCAAACCTGTGAGGTCTGCTTTTGTGATTTTTGCATTTTGTGGCATATTGTTTCTCGGATGCCAATAACTCTATTAAAGATTCATTTTCCATTGCTGTTGATGGATTGCTTTTGGTGAAATCTGCATTGGACGCGTGACAAAGATGTTGTAACATTTTCAAACAACAGCTGCCTTCTGGTTATTGTTTTTCTTTTTTTTTTATCCATTGGCCAATGTTATCTTTTCAAGACATTGACATGTGAAAAAAGAAAACATTTTCCGATGAATAAATAATTAGAAAAAATGCCAGATTTACTCCATCGTAGTGTTCAGTATATTCAAAAATTCGAAGAGGATTTTCAAAACTCCTGACATTTCTGCAGTCTGAATTTAAACTATGTAATATATACATATATATCGATAGCCTAACATGTATTTTGAGATGTAAAATTTTATAAACTTCTAGTTTCAAATATGTTTTGCAATAAATAACGATAAATTCAGTTATAGATTATGGTATTGGGTTTAACAAATTTTATGGATAAAAAATGCACGACATTTTTGGAGTAATATAAAGAAATATAGAAAGAACTTTTTCGTAAATTTAGTTACATCCATTTGAGTACATTGTAACAAACTGCTAGTTCAAATTATATATTTTCCAATAAACAAAGATATATTTAGAGATACAATTTCAGTCAAAGTATCGACGTATTATTATCAAACTTTGATTATAATTTAAGAAACGAATGCATGAGGTTCTCACGAAAACAAGTAAGATTTTTCATCATTTCCAAATGAAAGATTTCGTTTTTTAGGCCATATTTGTTTATATTTATGTACATCATATCCGCGATATACATATGCTCTATCATAATGTAACTTCTGCTTGCTCGTTTCGGTTGGTTGTGAAGGGGAAAACCCTTAGGGAGAGGGAAAACAGGAAGATAAGAAAGGGAAGCATGGATATTTATCAGTGCTTTTTGGATTCATCTTGTCTGTTCTGTGTTCGAGAAGTTTGTGTTGGTGTGAACTTTATTCCGAGTGATTAACTACATCTAGAAGAGGCTTCATCTTCATTTTGATACTTTTAAAAAAAGGTCATTGGGAATATACGTCATCGTACTCCATCATCATCCTTCTTATTTGCCGGTTACGTGAATATGGCCTACCCATGGCCATCATCTATATTTATCATGTCATGACAGGCCAACAGGCTGTTGGTTCCTGCTTATGCGCAATATATAATACTCTTCTTGCTTACATATAATCCTTTTAGACTTCACTAAATATTTACTTGTTGATAAGTTGAGACTATGAAATCTTGGGAATATCAAGTTTTTACCAAATTTTTAAATAACCAAGTGCTGGACCTGGGAAATATGGCCAGTTATTCCCACATCTTTATTTAAATACCCTTTTGATGTTGTTTTTTGTATTTTTTTATATTTTCAAAGTGTGAGATATGTCATTTTGATCAATATATGTCCATATATGACTTCTCCCATATACATGTACTACTTAGATCATCGAGGTAGACATTTTTCCCTATAACATGCCCTATATAAAATATAAGCTGTGGTATCAGCTATGGCTTAGTTCAGCTATGATTTGGTTAAAGCACTCGTTAAAGCGCATGCGTTAATGTGTTTTATTGGCTGTTTTAACGCGAATAAAAGCATTTTTTAAAAATTGAATGAAAAATTTTTAAAAATGAGTGTTTTCAAAAGGCTGACTTTAACAGGCTTACCCGCTTCTATAGCGCCTATCTTAAAAAACATTGTAAGAAGTAAAGTAAATTGAGTATAAACGGAGCATAAATGCGTACATTTGTAATGTAAAGAGGCCCCAAGAGGTCATTCTATATAAGATCATGGACGTACATTAGGTATGAGATTTGAGTCAGTTAGTGGGGAATTCACTCGCCATGAAATTGCCACTGTTGTTGGCAATCCAAATGCTGAACAATGGCTAAGGGAAGGTGTGACGTATGGACTAATTAGAATCCAGAAAATCCATTGTTCTCCAATTATCATGGCTAAGATATTGCATCGCCAGAGACGGATTTGGCCAACCACAAAAGCCAGTGGCTGCCATATTAAAAGGGGAAAAAGATTTGCATTATTAAAGGAAACAATGCACTCGTCGTCTTCAGGCTTTTCTCCATCTTCTCTTAAGCTGAGGTTTCGAAGAAGGATTCCACATTCTGGATATAAATAGATCACTTAAGGAATTGAGTTTTACAAGAGACCAGTATTAAAGCTGTCAAGAAGAGACCACTTAAAGCTAATTGCGCACAAAAGGGAAAATATTATTCCAACCGACGTTTAAATCATTCTTAAATGCCTGCGAATAACACACGCACACACTTCTTACTTTGGCACAACATCTACAAACTAGAATCTTATGCTTTACAAAAGAAATACATTTTTTTCAAAAATCTTTCAACATTCTTCTATTCATCTGCCAATATTCTTGAACTATTCTTCCATCAGTTTTCCAACAATCTTAAAACATTCATCCAACAGTCTTGAAGCATTCTTCCAACCGGTTTCCAACAATCTTCCAACATCTTTCAAACATTCCACCATAATTTTTCAAACTTCTTAAAGCCATTCTATCAACAATCCGTCCACATTCTTTCAATATCCTTCCAATAAGAATCTTTCATCAGTCTCCAACATTTTTAAAGCACTCTTCTAACAATCTTTCAGCAGGATCCCAACTATCCTTTCATTATGCATTCTCCATCATTCTAGATTATTTTTAAAGCATTCTTTTAATAATCCATCAATATGCTTTCAATATCGTTCGGCATTCTAACAATCCTTAGAAATTCTTCAAACATTCAAAACATTATTCACAAAAAAATATTCCGACGATCTTCAACATTCTTTAAACATTATCCCAACGTTCCAAACATATTTCCAAACATTCTCCAACGATCTTTAATAATTCTTCCAACATTCTTTAATCATTTTTCCAGCACTTCCAAAACACGCAAAAAACTGTCATTACCTTAATAATTAATGTTGCGAGCATGTAAAATGTACAGTTCTTTTGCGAAAACAAATTTATAAAAAAATTGAATAAAATAATATAGGACCATATATGCAATATTATTTATTTATCAGTCATGTTAATTATAATTTGCCATATGTAATTTACCACCGAAGAGGAATCCCAAAACACATGTTTAGAGTAATTTTTTCTGTTATTACACTCGTAGTTTTAATTTGATTATTATATGACTACACTTTATGACGAGCTAATTTTCTCTAAACATTTGTACGATGAACATGAACATGAAGTGCTGTCATTGCGTCCATATTTGTTGAATCCATTGCTAACTGGCTCGTAGTTTAATGACCGATGTTGGCCATTGAATTGTTGGAGCAGGTCATCAACACTGGCAGTAATAATGCTTCTGTCGCCATCGAGTATATATTTACTTCATAAATGTCTGCGTCGATGTGTGTGCACCAACATTACTATTGAAGCAAACTCTTTTGTTGAACTTTCGACTGTCTGCTGATTTGACACATTGTACATTAGAAAAAAAAATAACATTTCAACAGTGTCATAGTTACAGCAAAAATCATGGTTTAATACTGTAAAATATAATTAAAAATTCTGCCGTAATCGCATGCAGCGCACTACAAGGGTTTTAATTTCAGTATATTACATGCACTCAATTCATTGCTTATGTGACCCATGTATGTAAACTCTGAGTAGCCCATATATGGCCATCCAAAATATACATATCTACGTATATGTGGCCATTCTAGGAATAAATAATGTGCATACATGACTATATAGTATGGTTATTCAAAGGATAAATATCGTACATGCATGGCTATACATGTAAGGCTATTCAAAGAATAAATGTGGTACATGCATGTCTTTACTTGAATATAGCCATTCAATAGATAACCGAGGTACATTTGTATACGTCACTATACATGTATATGGTAATTCAAAGTATAAGTATTGCCTATATCTGGACATTCAGTTGTTAGACACAATCCAAAGAAGACTCGATATGGCAGCCCCAAGTCCATATATAACTTTTAGTTTAATTAAAATAGACAAATTTTAGCTGTCTACTTTTAATTAAGTTTACATTGATGTAAACCGTGTTGCTTATTTCTTGATATTGAATGTACAGTTACGATAAGTTAAAGTAGGTCATATAAAAAGCGATGGCACCACCATGATCATCACCACCTATGGCGCTGCGGTGATGCGTATCTACTTCTATGACATCTATGACATCTATGACCGTTCATTTTTCTCTATAAAATGCATTCGGTTTTTTTTTGGACTTTTGCGTCTTTTGCTGGCTTTTCTCACTGGGGCCATAATGCGTCAGCTGGATATGTTCTTCGTAGCAGCTGCTTCTGATGGCCTAATAAAGGAGGACATATTGGAGAACCATAACCGGTTAAACTGCCATAAGCATCGCTGCCAAAAAAAAACTATACTTATTTGACTAAAACGATACACTCATAGAAAGGTGGAAAAAAGGCAAAATAAAACAGCTTTTTTACTTAACGATGATATTAATAGTTGTCATCAATGACAATTAGCAATGTCATTATCGTATTATATATTAAATAGTTATTATTTTCATAAAATTCATTTTCTACTGAAGATATCTTGGAATATTTAGAGTATATAGATTTAGGTTAGTTAATTTCACTAAATTAAATAAAGAAATGTTTATCATTGCTATGATTGCATTGTTAATGAAGATATTTTGAAATAGTTAATTGTATTCACTAATTTGATTACTTTATCCAATCAATTTCTGGGGTAAATTATTTTAATAAAGAGTATCTATTAAGTCGGAGAACAATCAATAATATTGCTATATTATTAACTATATTGTTATTCCTGAGTAAATTAAAACAATGTGAAACATGGCATATAATACTTTAAGAAATAATATATGTATATACATACATACACAAACTTTTTGTTGTAACATACATCAAAGTTACCGTAAAACATTTATGCTGCCCCTTAGCACGGCAATCAGTGCAGTCAGTAGAGCTAGTGTTGTTTGCCACCTCACAAGGGGCAGCGAATTTTTACAATTTACTTCAATACATGTATTTTCAAAACAACCGAGTGGAAAATTATATCTGAGCCATGTATGGACATGTATAACCCTTGCATGTCAATATATAGTTTTTCCACCCTGTTGTCGACGTTAAATATGCCCATTTTAGTTTTTTTTTAAAGCCCAAAATAAGAGGCTGAAGAGTTAGCATTTCTAAACTTATGTCTAGATATACATGTATAATATTGTTTAGCATTAAGTCCGCTTGCTCGACTTTCAACATTTATACAAAAGAATATAAGAAACAGTTAGTAGATAAGAGAAGATGGCAGCGTAGAAATGCCTCATATTTTAGAAACTTTCGAGCCAAATAAGCAATGTCAACGACAATTTTTCTTTCTTTCTTCTTTAAGAGAAGGTTTTGTGCGAAAAAACCACTTTGTTATCGTTTAAGCAGAAAAGAAATGTATTTTAGGCTCAAGATTCGAGTCCAGGCTACAAAACGAAAGCAGTCATGCCTCGCAAAATTGTTTTTTCTTAATATATTACGAGCATTGAGGTAAGTCGAGACAAATATAGTGTACATGTAAGAGGCTTAAACCTAAAAGCAAAATGATATCCGCATATGTTTAATAACATCTCATGGAAGGAGAAAAAAATCCTTTTCCTTACGCAATCTGTATTGCAGTCTCGCTTCATTATGAAATATCTTGAAATTGTGCTTTGGTAGCATTTCAGAAAATCGTTTAGCTATTTCAGATAGCACTGGAAATAACGACCTACTTTAGAGCTATCAAATAAGCTAAAACTTTAAAAAGGATGAAACTTTTAGATTCACCAAAAGTAGAAATCTTGCTTTGGTTTTATCTGAAAAATAAGACTTTAAATTGCAAATACTAGCACATATATGGATAAGTATATGGAAAATGTATTATACCACTGGTGAAAATTCATATAATGGGCCATGTATGGATATATCTGGCGTTTTATATATATGGTTAGACCAGAAATGGGACACATCTGGCTATATATAGACCATGTGTTATCCTTAAATGGCGGCAATCACTATAAGCACTCGAGTATTGCGGTTTGCTAGTGTTTAGGGGCAGCCAATGTTTCCCAAGTAGATGGCTCATTTATGGCTTCGTTACATTACATTATGACTGGGTCCATATGTAATCATGCATGTCCATATATCTCCACACGAGTCCAATTTTTATATTCTGCATTTGTGACATCATCAGCATTTATTGTGAAATATTTGTGGCTATACATAAGTTTATATTATATAACCATAAATGTCTTCAGACGTATTATATAAGGATAAAATCATATGCTGCCCAAAAATGGAGGTTGAACTTCTGCATTTGATAACAGTTATTTTATATTCTAACAAAAAAAAAAACATTTCAAAACATTCTTCTTTTATCTCTGAAAATGAGTTGTGCTTTTTTATCACAATGTGCAACATAAGGTAATGTTTGGACATTTCCCCCTATATTTTAAAGTTCTCTCAGTGCATATGTGGAAAGGGACATTTATATAGCTCGCAATCTGCCCTTTGATGTGGGTTATAAAAAACACGCTTGTTTGTGCTAAAACGGTGTCTTTTTTTGGTGGACAGACTGAGTGATGCAAATCTCCTTCTCTCATCTTCAGTCGATGATAACTGTGGTATTAACACGATTGCCGTTTTGCAGAAATGGGACCCATGAAAAAATGATGACCATTGGCAAGCCAGGGATCGTAAAAACAACGTTTTATTGCCTTTTTGTGTTTATGTTGATGCAACGTCTGCTACAGGCAAATGGCCCTTCTCTGGTACAGAAGATTATCTGATAAATAACACTTGGCAACATTCCTGCGTTTTCTATTAATTATTCACACCTATGTATGCATTGATGGGGAAACCCTGGCGGTAAAGTTATATATGGGTCATATTTATTACTTAAATGGGCCTATCTAGCCACGGGAAGACCATCTTAAGCTACTGGATGTCCATGCATAAGACTATTATACGTAAATACATAGGGTAAATTCCCATGTTTTATATTAATGTTTTAAAATTGTTTGCTTTAGTGGGAGAAAGTGGAATATGAAATTTTTGTGTTAATATTAGGTATAATAAGGCATGCCAAGCTAACCTACTTATTTCTCTCTTGGAAGCCTTTCCAGATCAAAGTGAATGTGATTGAAATTAGCTGAAAAACAGCAATTTCAGATGTGCATTTTTAATGATCAACTCGTTTATTATTAAAATCCCATTTGTGTCTCCAGAGAACAAGATTGAATTTTTATAAAAATGTCAACAATGTCAACATAATCAACTGTCTGAACAAGAAATTTACTTAGGATGATAAAATGACTTCCAAGTACCTAAAGGTAATGTACAAAAGGCACATTAGCAGGTGCCCCTTTAAAAATTAAACAACTTGCATTGGAATTATGAATCACCCGGTATATAGATGTGGGTTAATTAGGTCGTTAAGGTGGACCATTCAATTACCGGCTATAATAGGCCCTTTGAGAAGACATTGAAATAGAAGCTTAATATCTGGCACAAAATAAACATGTTATTAAGAAACCATATGGATTTTTTCTATATTGGTATGTTGCTCTTATCTGGTCATATTTGGCTCTTGTTGGGCCCTACTTGATCTCTGATGGGCCATGCTTGACCCATTAATTATTGATAGGACATGATGTCCTTGATGTCACGTGCTTTGATCTTGATGGCCCATGCTTTAAATCTTGATGGCCTATATACATATGACATTGTATGGCCATATAAACTATGCACGTCTATACAATATATATACTACATACGCTGAATTTGTATGACCCATACGTGTCGACTTTCAAATCTAGTCGTATATAGATACAAAAGCCATACATGGCTCATATTTTCTTTTTCCACCTTGAAAATCATATTGGTACTTAACTAGGTTTATATTTCTACAAGTAGAGATATTAAAACAATTTTATTATTCAAACAGTCAATTTTAAGGAAATATTTCCTCATCTTGATAAGCATATATGCATCTTTATACTCGTATTCGCATTATTTGCATGTTAATTTCATATTTCTTAGATTAGATTTATATTAACTTATCTCTCGTTAATGTATTTTAGCTGCTATAAAATGTTGATTTAATCATTTCTACACTTTATATCTTTAGATTTTAAATTGATATCAAACAATAAATGAACTTTTATTACTTTTAATCAACAATAACTTACGACATGATGATCAGTTTTCTAGTTTATTCAATGGATACAATTATAGCCATGACTTCTTTGGTATACGTTAGTATATTTTTGTATAATTTTGGCACTCATCACGAAGGATTTGCATAATAGGTGAAATTAAAGATAATCTTCCTACTTATCAAAGGCTGCTTAGCTTTTTATATGAACATTAATTTGACAAATTTCTGCTGTGATTAAGTCAAATAATGACTACTTAGTGCATTGATTTTCTTACTGATTTTTAAATATTTATTAATGATCTAATAATTTTCAAAATGATGCAAATCAATCCTTACATTATTTTTAAACATACATCTGATTGAGTGTGTTGTATTTATATAATTTCTGCCTTATGTGACCCATAATAACCGATATAAAATCTTTGTTTCGTCTGTACAGGTCTTGAAATAGTCATTTAATAACCAAACATGGCAACTCAATAGCTAAATATGGTCATTTGAAGGTTAAAAATTATAAAAACATGTCCTTTTCCACCGTAAATATGGTCATTTAATAGCTAAACATGGCTATTCAAAAGATAAATGTTGTCTATTCATGGCTATGTATGCTTCATATATGCCCATATCTAGCTTTTTCCACCTACTTAAATACAAAATCATGTGATACTTTTTTTGTTTGGCATCAAGAATATTTTATTTGTAATATATACATTTGCATATCATGTATGATATCATATTATTACGTACGATATGAAAATGGCGGTCACTGGCATTACTTCCTGTTCCGATCCCCCATCTGATTGATTGATGTAGGGTTGTTTAATGATGTATAGCAATAACATAATTCTTGATATGTATCTATACACGTGCATGTATATTTCACCCTTCTGCGAGTATTTGTAGGCATTATGTCCATATCTGTTTCCAGCATCTTTTTTCCTTTGCCTTCATCATGGTACGATGCCCTGATGTTTGAATGGCTTTCGGGTAAAAATCTAACTGTACTTTTATCTCCTAATTTTCATCTTAATTATAATTCATGGCGTTCCTCGTTTCCGATATGCATTGGGTTTTAGGACCCGCATTGCACCAATGCCACCAATTGCAGCATATTTTTATCAGCTTTCAAAACTAAGGCAAATTTTCTACATTTTTTTTTTCTTTTACATGCTTTTAGTAGAAAATGATATTGGCTTTTCTATCGTTTATTTTAGATTGTCTATCATTTAAGCCAATTAATGCTCGCTATTACCGGTATGTGTTCACGCGAGATTACCCCTCGATGCCTGGAGGATGACTAATCGCTACATTGCATAGGGCTCGCAGGACTTTATGCAAAATGTCAACCGTGAATCTCACTTATCTACATTTTTGCGATGTTAGGTGTATCTAAATAAGCTTGAAATGTACTTGTTATGAGAGCTATTTGTCCAATTTCTGTTGCAGTCGTACATGTATATACATATATAGTGCAATGTAGTTTAAGCCATATATGGCACATATTTTTTACCCAGATTAGGTAGACATGCATTTTGTTTGGGATTATAACTAACGTATTACAGTGAAGCTTAAGCTTATTGCATTGAAACTTAAGCGTATTGCAGTGAAGCTCAAGTGTGTATTGCAGTGAAGCTAAAGTGTGTATTGCAGTGATGCTTAAGTGCATTGCAGTTAGCCTTAAGTGTACGGTGTCGACGTTTAGGTGTATTGCAGTGATGCTTTTGTATCTATCGGTAATGTGTTCATAACCGGTGCAGCAGCTACCGGTAATCTTATTTGTATTTCTCTTATTTTCCATCCTAAATAAGATAAAAAATTTGTAGTTTCTACTATACGGAAGAAACAGTTTATCACTTTTCAAAACATTTGTTTCAATCTTCTGATCAACGGTTGTACGTACCAAAGATCCTCAGTTTCCTCTTTTGTTTTGTTTGTCTGACATCCAATAAGCTTCTGTCAGTTACATTTTGCTCTTAAAGTCGATGGCTTCTGTGAAATAGTTAAATGCATACAGATAGTTGTGTATGGCACTATCTGCTTATACATACGTATATACCTAATGATATCGGTACAAATACTTAGAAAACAAATAAATTAACATTTGTAAGTGAAAAAACTTAAGTACAAAAGTTAATCAAATGCTGTAGAAGAACTACTGTAAATGATAACAGAACTTAAATTTTGAACCACATGTACAGTATATGCATAAGAAATTACGTCGAGGGAGTAAAATATAAATACATAATATGTTTAAGATATCTCATTAGTAAACTATGCATCGTTGCTTCTCGATTTTTACTCATCTTAAATGACGTCTTCAGAAACCGATTTTCCACTTCAGTTCATTTATTGATTCGATTATTAAAAAATATTCCTCGCATAATTTATCTTCAACTGCGAAATGTAAATATTTGTTGTTTCGCTATGATATCTCGCCATGAAATCTATGAAATCCTGATCTGAAAAGAAGATGATGAGGAGGAATCTTTTCATTCTTTTCAGTAATGCGTTTTTGGTTTTCATCTTATTGCATTGATCGATGAGGGTCGATTTGTAAGATCGTGTCTTCTTAAGCAGTTGATGCGTAAAATATACCCCTGAAATATAAATATATTCCTTCGAAAAAATGTCTTCACTCGTTTATAATGTTCCTTAGTGTTATATCACTCCATTCTTCTTCAAATTTGAATGATTTAAACCTTTCTAAATGCGTAATGATGGCCTCTGGCAGAAAGGTTTTCAACAAATATTTGATGGGAAGATGGACGAATTACTCTTTCCTATTGGATTTCTTGTTATGGCAAACAAATTGCAACATTTGAACAAAAAAGAGCATTTGTGTACTCTCGAGATTACAAAATGAACATTGTATCTTACAGACTCAAAGAATGAATGCTGTATTTTACAAACTAAAAGTTGTCTCTGCAGACTGGAATACTTTGTTGCCTATGACACACTACTCGTTGTGTTTGAAGACTGGTCGTTGTATCTTGCAGACTGAATGTTGTCTCTTGGAGACAGTATGCTACTGTTACAGACTGATCATTGTCTTTGCAGGTTATTGCAAACTGAGACTTAAGAAAGACTGAACATAGTCTTCCAGACTGAACTTTGTCTTTGTAACCTGAACGTTGTCTTTGGCAGACTGTTAAGTTTGTATATGTCAACTGAACGCTGTTTCTTTCAACCTATAGTAGTCTCCTTCAACTAAACTTGGTGTCTGACAAGCTGCAACTGCCCTTGATGTCGCACGAACCTCTATCTCTCGATGTGTCCACGAATGCTGCAGTTTGAACATAACGCTACAAATTGACAACTAAGGAAGCTCGTTGGCTGACATTCAATTTCTGCGTCCACTTAACCCTTTGGCAGGAGCACATTCTGGCGATGGTAGAAAACGATATTTGCCGTTTCGTTTCTCTCTGCCTTATGAAATCCATAACGGCCAATTGGATTATGACTAGCAGATGGCCTTAATGCTATTGTTTATTGTCGTGCGGGGGGGGGGGGAGAAAGGGAAGGGAAGGATGTGGAGTGAGGGGGAGAATGGCAAGGAAGGGGATGAGGAGGAGTAGGAGGAAGAGTTGAGGAAGGATGGGAGGGAGTATAGGAGGAGGCAATGGAGTATATGGGGAGGGGCAAAATGAGGAAAAGGAGCAGGAGGGGGAAGAGATTGAGTAGCAAGAGGGGGAGTAGGTTGGGTAGAAGGAGGAGCAAGGGGAGGACGACCAGGAGGGGGAGTAGGAGAGGACGACCAGGAGGGGGAGCAGGAGAGGTGTATAGGATAGGATAGGGTGATATATAGGACGGGTAATGGGATGAGTAGATGGGTCGAAGGTCGAAAAGGAGCATGAGGAGGACTGGTAGGTGGGGGAGGAGTGCTTGTAAGAGGGGAGGACGAGAAGGAGAAGGAGGACGTGTAAAAAGAGCAGGGAGATAAAATGGAGAGACGAAGGAGAAATAGGAGGAGGACTTGAAAGTGTGGGAGGAGTTGAAAAGTGGGACGAGATATGGATAAGAAGGGGGACAGGTATAACGGGGAGCAGGAGGAGGACTATTTAGAGAGGGAGGAGATGGAGAGGAGGAGGGGATCAGGATGTGGTCTGTCTAGAGGTGGAGGAGGAGAAGAAGGAGGAGCAATAGGAGGACGGCTAGGTGGGGGGAGGAAGACGAGGACAAGGGCGTGTATGAGGAGGATGGGAACAAGAACGAGGAGGATGAAAAGAAAGGGATTTGACAATGAAGAAAGAGGAAAAGCGATGGCGCAGAAATAGACCTGAAAATGGCAGGGAGAATGTGAAATCTTGCTAGGATGACTCTGGTTGTTTGAAGAAAGAATCAAGCTCGGATCAATGAACTTTTAGCATGATTGGGAGGAACTGATACCACGCCCCAGCGCTTGCCAACAAAAGCCTCGCACCTTCCAAAGGCCTACTTAGATAGAATTTAAGAAGGGAAGAAAATGTCAACCTTTTATACATATTTGTGCGCAGAAAAGAAAGAGAGTGCGAGAGTTTTGAGGAAATGGCAATTTGGCGAGGCGTTGGGGTTGTTGGGTTTTGTTGCCTGCTGCTGACACATAAGGAGAGAGTGTCGACCTCAACTCGAGCTACTTTCACACTTAAAGGAGAGACCCTCGAACTGATAAAACGGAAGATGAAAAAGCCCTAACGTCGTACATCACGACGCCTCGCCATTATTACTACTTGCTTTAGAAGTTCATTCATGCTTTATAACGTCCTTTAGAAGAAGGGAAATCTTCAACAAAAATCATAGGCTTCATTCGAAAAAGAGTGGGGTATCTTACACTGTAAGTCACGTGTTAACATGGGGGACAACACCCCTGAAATTTGGTTACCCTAAAATGTGGATGCTTTAGCCCGCTGTGGGATATTAGATTACCATATTAGATTGGACCAAAAACTGGCGGTAATAAATTAGTGATTGAAAAAGTTCAGATTGAAAGTTTCTGTACAGTGTTTTTAGGGTCCCAGATTTTTTTTTGTATTTCAATACATCACCAAACTTGTAAGATAAGTCGAATTTTTATTTTAAGAACACATACAAGGAATATACATGTATGGAAACACTTGCTCTCTTAAAACATATTGGTGCCACAGAAATCACGGTAATACAAGCCGGAACACATCAATGTTCTTGTCCTTTAAAAACAATGGTCTTGAAAGATTTTTGATAAAATGTTGCTATTCAATGTTCAAAAATGTCCTTGGTTTTACTTAGTTGTATCTAACATCTTCACATACCATGTATGATGTTAGAAACATGTTTAGTATAATATTATATTGTCCAAAAATATAGCCTGGAATTCAAGTCATTTTTTGTGTGGATAACTAAAGTCCTGTTGAAATTATAGCAATGCATACTGACCAGGTGGAAAATTATACATGGTCATACATGCTAAATTATATCATATAAATTTATGTACCATACATACGTATTTCTGAAGACATGTATGTCCATTTATGGCTTATCTTGTCCGAAACGTGAGACATATAGTGCATAGGTTGAAATACATAGATTATTAGTGTGTACATAAACACTTATAATCGCATGGTCATTTATATCCATATATGGTCATCCACCCGGTGCTTAATAACTAAAAATCTAGGACTTGTTTTAAAAATGTAAATTGTTCTGTTTATCCAGGTTGTTTCCCTTTAAAACAAACCGAGTGAAGACGATTATTTTTATGCCAAATGAGCTTAGTTGTTTCCTTTTATAGTTATACAAAACTAATAAAAGGATTTTTTTTTAAAAATGGCAACTAAATGAATGCAAGTAGCAACAGCAGCATGAGAATGCTCTTTGCCCTAGATGTAGCTACAGCAATGATAAGGAAACAAAGCATCTTAGTAGAAAAACATCTCCTTGTTTCCTCAGCCTTTAATGCCAGGTTGGATATTAATTAAAATTTAATGTCGGTCTATTCCTAGCATATAGATTATGATAAGCGTGTCGTTTCGGCTATGCCAAAATGAGACACGTTTTTAGGGGTAAAAAGGGAATTACAGGGGGTCTCATGTTGCCATTTTTAAATGTCGAAAGTTTGGTAAGATATTTGTAAATTTAGTGAAAATTGCCCTTAAAATTACTACGTTTGCAGGGTGTCTTAAGTTTGGAGTCTTATTTACCACATGTTTACAAGTTGTCTTAAGTTAGTTTTATTGAAAAAATATAAAACTGTAAATCATAAAAATAAAAATTTTAAAATTTAGTTATCCATCTTAATTAGAAAAATATAGTTACGATGTTGTTTTTTAAGAATTTTAAGAATTTGTAAATATCTATATGGTTATCAAAAATAATTGCTTATTTTAATGATTATTTTCTGAAACATTACATTTTTTTGAAATAGTCTTCAACGTTTTTTACAAAACACCATGGAGAATTTGTATTTTCAAAAATCAATTAAAATGAAGATGACTATTATTTATTACAAATTCGTTTTGTTTTTGTAACAGATGTCTAAAAGTATCGTTTTAATAACAAAAGTAATTTATTACCAAATAAATATTCCAGTCATTAAAATTGATGCCAGAAATGACCCCTGTCTTGAAAAGTGTTTCCGGTCGGCATTAAATGAAAGTTTTCCAAGTTTTTAATTGGGACAATTACGTTAATCATCCTCTCTGGCACATTGATATATTTATGATTCTCTTTGGTTCTGTAAAAAAATACCGAATTTTCAAAATGAAACCTCTTTCTAAATGTTATTAAAAAGCACAGATCACATTTCAAAAAGTTAATCATTTAAAGTCTGTCTCTCTCTCTCTCATTATTTACGTTGTCGCCATTTATAAAAATGATTTCTAAGAAAAATGAGTAGAAAAACAAGAATGAGAGTATTTAATCTCACACCGCCATAAAAAGCGTGTAAATTAATGCCACCATTAATTTAATAATTAATTTTCCAAAAAGGCAGTCTAATGTATATCGAGACAAAGCAAGATTTTCATCCAACTTCCCATCTTGCATCAGCAAAGAGTGATGTTTCAGAAGCCATAACAAACAACTAAAACTAAGGCTTCAATTTGAGTTCAAAAATTGATTAGCAAAGGATGTTTAAAGAATGTGTCTGAATCCGAGAAGCAAAAGTCACCAAATTATATTTATTGCCAGTGTTTTCTGCGACATCTTCACTGTCAATGATGACAAACAACGTTCAGATGAACTTTTTAAAATACTGTAAACAATTCGATAACATATATTCGCTATAACTAGATAAGTTAAACTGTAATTCAATGCAATACACCTGACAAAAACTTAACTACCCCCTCAATAGGCTTCACTGCAACACACATCACACAAGTTTCACTACAAAACTAATACGCTTCACTGCAATACCCAGAAACTTCACTGCAGTACACATAATTATCTTAAGTCCATTTATGGCAGTGTTTTGCTCTTTTGTTAACTTAGGATTCTGTCATGTTTCCTTTCTACTTTTGCATCGTGCCAAATGCTGCTGCTGTTTCTGCTGATGATATTTGCAGATAAAATTGACGAAATAATTTGCCTGGAATTGCCATCTGCAGCAAAAGGGCCTTAGGCCTCTCGCTTTATTATTATTTTAAATTCTCCGCTGATTTATTTTTGCAATTAGGTTTCCTGCGTGACTCGTTTTCATTCGTTCCTCCGAGGCAATATAAACAAAACTCTTTTCAAACGCATCGGTCATTTCCCTTAGGACCTCCGAGAACTTCCACAAAATTCACCTGTTTCTACATCATATATAGAGTAGGTAGAAGCCCTTGTTGGAAAAGGCCGAGCTAATGATTTTTGGAGAAACAGTTTTAGCTCGGCTTTTGAACTAAGTGCGTTTCAACATATTCAAGAGTTATCGAGGTTGTAAAAGAGCTTTTGCCAAGATCTCCAGAGAGTCGTTAGCCCTTTGTTGATCTATGGACATTTCTTGGAACTCACTGAAAACTAGGATTTGCAGGGAAAACTGGACACTCGACAATGGTCCATTTCGACAAGCGGGACGTTTTTTTTTCAATTTATTCAAAGCAACTTGTTGTAGTAACCATTTATGAGTCATATTACATATTAGGTATGCCCTTACATGAGGCATTTTTCTGGGGATTTCCATACCTACCCATATATTCCCATATCTATCCAAAAATGTTCTATCCATATGATGTACTGTATGTTTGAAAGCATATGACGATTTATGTTTTGTCATTCTACAGTGATTTAGAACATGTCACATATGACAATTAAAACAGGTATTTTCAGACATATTTCCAATATGACAGATATGGACATATATGGGACATTGTATGACCGCATATCAATTTTCCTCCTGGGAATATATTTTCATGAACGTTTTCTGCAAATCTTCCATGTGCACGTTCTTTATTAATTTTTGTTAATTAAACATTAAATTTTAACATGAAACATTCATCTTAAATCTTAATACTTGACTTAATACCCTTAAGGTAGGTTTATGTTTAAATTTAGAATGATTCGTTTAAAACTATTGCTCACCGCATTCATCCTCACTTTCAAAGTCTCGAGTCTTGGTTTGTGTCTTTTGAGGTCTTTTGAGGCCTTCAGTGGTTTAATTAGTTTGCAGTGTTGAGCAATGTATACGAAATGTGCTTCCGGCATCCGCTTTACATTTCATGAAAAACTATTAAATTTGCATGAACATGTTTCGAGTGAGATACGACAGCATCCGAAGGCAGTACCAGCCAGGTTAGAAGCACTGCCAATATTGTTACTGTACCTGGGAAAAAATTGTTTGCAAACTGATGCAAAATGTTGACAAACTAGAAAACCTATCGTAAACTGGCGTTTCCTAATTAATGTTTTCCTTGATCACGTGTTTACAATTAATTAGCAATCAATGAACTGATAGTAAATTGCACGCAAAGTTGCAAACTAATATTATAAGAAATCAATTTTAGTATATTTTTCTATTGACTACCAATTAATTACAAATTTCAAACTTCTACAACTGGAAGTACAGCAATTGAATGTTAACAAGGATGACAGTATTGGTTAAAATATCATACAAAGTATCAAAATCGGTACCAAAACAAAGTATCGATACTTACTGATGTTAGTAGTTTTTGATAAGTAGGCTAAAAATTCTCAACTTTTTGGGATTCCCATGTTCAAGTATTGATATGGGCAGAATATCACGAGAAAAATATCGAGGACTAAAATAGTCGGTATCGAAACAAAATTATCAATACCATATTACTATTAGTAGTATCGCAACACTCCTAGTGTCAGCCATTTTAAATTTCAAACGAAAGTCAATACTTCGGATTATGCTGAATATTGTGTACAAGATAGATAAGCATACTGGTCAGGTATCTAGTTTTCAAAGCAAGTGTAGTTTGTGGATAAGTTTTTAGTAAATGTCAAGTATATAAGTTTTCTAAAGATAGAGCTTGTCTGACCGTTTACAAATCACATCTCAAATTTTGTTCATAAGTGGAAATAAAGGAAATTATAAGGGAAATATAAGTATGCATTTTTGTAATTTGATAGTTTTAATGTAGCAATACTTGCAGCATAAATTCTTTGGACATTTTTTGACGGATGCTGGATTTTTTACCCTGTCAAGTTTTTACTATTTGGGAAGATTTTTTGGATTACGGTGTTTGAAATTGGTCCTTCTAAGGACTGATCAGATTTCTGATAAGCATTTCGAACACTTGTAACCAATTTGAAGTTGAAAATCGAGTACATGATTTTCACAACCACTCGTGATTTCAATTTTAAAATAAGTTCTTGCAACTGGTTAGCGATCAATATTCTTTCTATATATACAGGCTGGATATACAGTATAGTATATATATATATGTAATGATTTACAGTATGTTTTTCCACCATGGTAGATTTATCAGATATAACAATTTGCTCATCTGGTGTACATCTTTAAAAGATGTTTTCTTAAGGTCGTTGATTTTTCTTGAAAGAGTACAGTTAAGAGAGCCTAATCCTTATTTTTGATGTTCATTTAATCTTTTAATCGGTTTTGTGGAATCCTTTAGGTCAATGTATGAGTAAAGCCAAAAGGACCTTAAGACCCATGTGCACTTATTGTTTTATATCTCCCTTAAGATAAATACAGACGCGAGAGGACCTTAATCTTAGGCCATTTTTGTTCGTGTTGCTGCATTATTGAGCCTTAAGTCTTACTGCAAATCCTGGCATTAATAGCAAATCTCTTAAGGGGGAAACAAACAAAAAAACTGACTTTCAATTGGCCTAAACATCGCTGTTAAAGTGATTATATTTCTAATGAAGATGATTAGTTTATGAACACATTGAAAAAAACTGATTACATGTTCATGTTTGATCAGCCCATTAGCTGACAGTTTTTTAAATAAAATTGTCAAAGTTTACTCCTATTTGCTTGTTTGTTTATTTGTGATAGTAAATAATCTCACCCCCTAAATGGCTCTTATGTTTGACAATTTCACTGCCCTTATTTGCTTATTGGTACTTTTTAACACCCACATTACTTTCCCTATTTATTTGCTTATTGGTGATTTATTGGTGTTTATTTTCTGTTGTACACTATTTGTTTTAGTTGCACATTTTAAAGGCATTCACCACTTTACTGCCAAAATTTAGTTTTTCTACTTTTTAACAACCTTTGCTTCAATATTTATTTACACTTTTTAACGCCCTTACCACCTTCCTATCCATATTTGTTTGCTTATTTATTAGTACATCATATTGCTCGTCACCACCTTAAGGTCTAGATTTGTTTATTTATTGGAACTTATATTAAGTACAAGTCTTACCACTTTATTGTTTAAACAAGTTTGTTTGTTTGTACTTTTTATTGTTCATCAGCACTCTTCTGCCCTTATTTGTTTAATTATTTATTAGTACTTTTAATTAGCATTTCACCACCTTACTGTGTCTATTTATTCTCTTTTTATTTATTATTGCCTTTGAATGCCCCATCACCACCAGAATGCCCATATTTATTTATTTGTACTTTATAACCATTTTCAAGGACCTTATTGGCGTTTCTTTTTTATAACACTAAGCATTTCAGGAGAAATAAGTGCTGCCATGAGAAAATCCGTTATCAGAAGCGCCGTTTCCATTTCTGTTTTATATTCAGTGACGTCATTTCAGGGTCCTTTCGGTTTTTGGATCAATATCTACGTCTAGTCACACGGAAATACTTTGGTGGTTGAAATGATCCTCAGTTATCTGCTGGGGAGGAGCCATATCTGCGAGCGTTTTGGCGGGAAAGGAGTTTGAGAAATCCTCCACCAGATGTCCTTAGCTGCCGGTAGTCTTTTAAAGGCCCTATCGATTTTTAGGGCCGTTTAAGTGCACTTATGGCATGCTCTCCCGCCACGCTGAAAAGTGCGTGAAAGCGAAATGGAGGTATTTTGTTATTTGATAATGAGCAGGACGAAGGTGGAAAAGCAGTTTTGCTTTTATGACTCTTAGATTTTATATCCTTTTGCATCATGTTAACTTTCTGATTGCTCTAACATATCCCAGAACGACGATTCATTTTAGTCGAAACGAACGAAAACCTATTTACAAACTTGTAATAACGTTTGAGGGTCTTGAGAACACTTTGAAGGCCCTATACTTGTGAGACGCTTGCAAAACGACGAAACATGCATTTTGGATGCACTTGCACATATAGATTAAACAAAGGTTTCGCATGTACCTAATTGATAATCTACTGTAATGTGGCATTTATGCGTACAAATGTCACATGTCACCATTGTCACACTTGTCAATTCATATAGACAATAAGACAAGAAAGTTCAGCAAGATTTGACATCTTGCCTTTCTGACTTTTTTGTCTTTTGCTCCGGCTGATCTTCTAATTTTGGGATATTTTTTATCATTTTGGTAATATTTGATTTTTAGTTATTCTGGCTTAACAATCATTCTGACTTATCGATATCTGACTTTTTGGTATTTCTGACTTTTGGACTACTAGTCGTTTTAATAGTGTCCGTCTGACTTGTATGTCTAACTTTTGTAAATTAGGATTTAGTAACTTTTTGATTGTCTGTTTGACATTTTAGTCTTTTGATATTGGGTATTTTTGACTTTTTGGTAATGTTGGACTTCTGGTTCATAACTTGCCAGGGATTCTGACGTTTGACTTCCTAACTTTTTTGGTACTTCTGACTTTTGAAAATTTTGACTTAATGGACTTCTGATGTTGCTCGTTTCGCCTTCTGGTCAGTCTGAATTTTTGTTAATATTGTACTTGTGGTCTTTCTGACTTGCATCTTAATTTGTCAAAGTGGACAGCTTAAATATCGGTTGAAACTCTACAATTAGTGTTTCCTTTCCCACTACTGGGACCTTTTGGACTCCTCAAATTTTTCCTTTATGCAGTTATGCGTGTTTTCACATTTCACAAATTTGTTGGGTTCATCCATTTTTTTTTATATCTCAAATTACAAAAAAAAAATCATTTCAGGAGTCCAAAATGTTACACAAATCGGACGGGTCACACATCCCCTTAAAGTAGGAACATAAAATATGTTATTGATGGACCAAAATTTAATGACAAAGATTTCTTTGTAAATATAGCACATCGAATGCAACTGTTAAATGAAAATGTCCGTGAATAATGTTAAGTCGGTGTGACATGTTCATTTAAATGAATCATTGTGTTGTTTATCACGAAAGCAACCAAATAAATGTTGAACATTATTTCCACCGCATTGTCGTAAGCGGTTAATTGCATTTGGTTTATATTGACGCAGTTTATTTAAATCCAGAAGGGATTTTTTTATAAAAGTAAAATTGCTTGGCTTTGGATGACATCCGAAACGAAAAGATTTTGACGCAGAATGTCACGCAGTTTGGTAACGTAAGCCTACTTTCCTATTTGGATGCAATATGATATCACGATAAGATCAAATAAGACGGCAAGAAACTAAATATAGCCAGTGCTGACTGCATATGGCACAAGGGCCGATCGATACAAAAATCGATAAACTCAGGACTGTGGCTACATTTTGCCTTCAGATGGCAGCACTTGTATCAAAGGCACTGTTTGGATACAGTTGTGGTATCAGGATGAAAACCTGATGTGGAAATGTTTGAAAATAGGGCTCTTGTTGCCAGTTACAAGGTGTCCTTTATCTTTTGGATAAGAACTCTAACTGGACGCTAAACCCCTTTTAAGTTTAAGTGCCTTAAGGTATTTTCTGTATAGCCACTTATTTTATCAAAAACTAGTACGTTTTAAGAAATAATTGAAATAAAGTAAAACCTGTGTACATTGAACACGTGTGGGGACCAGGCAAAAGTGTTCATTGTAGACGGTTTATTTATATCTGCTCATGTGGGCAACTGGGCACATTGACTTCGGGTCAAGTGGGCAATTAAATAAAGACTAATTTGGGTTGGGAATTTCCAAACCTTGCTATCTATAAATGTTTGAACACACTTTTTTTATTTAAAAAACCCCCACCATTTTGATATGAAATACAGTATATATAAACCACTGCTACTTTACTTATTGAACCCTACTTTCTAAATGTGACTATTCGAATATGTAATATCTATTAATTAATTCAATAAACGCAAACGTCATTATACCTGCATTGTTTGTGGACCAGTCATAAACATACTGGACTGTTAAAATAGATCGTTGGAGTAGAGACTAGGAAACGAGTTTATTTTAATTGTAGTGGTCAAACTAGCCTCCACACCAAGCATCACTTATATACTAGTACTGTACTGCTAAAGAGCACTCGTAGTTGAGGCTACTGGACGAGTTTATTTTTAATTAGCTAGCCTCTATGCAGGCATGTAAAGTTGTCATAGCCCATACTGTACTGTTAAAAAGACCCTTGCAGTATAGTGGACGAATTTATTTTGAATTGCAGTGATTAACTAGCCTCCAAAGAATCACTTGTTGGCTAGTCATTATTCTGTGCTGCTAAAAGACCCATGGTTTAGAGGCTATTTTGGATGAGTTTATTTCTACCAGCAAGGGGTTTGTGATGTAACAACAACTTTGACCATCAGCCTCAGTCTTTGTTACATTTTCCCATTTTGCTTCGTTGAGTTACATGGTCAGTGCTCGAATTAAGGTTAATTTTTGGCTAGAAACAAATCTCTTATGTGGGTCAATGCTGTTTTTTAACTGCTGATTTTAATTGCTCTCTAAATCAGCCATTGCAGCCTTAGATCGGATTAAGTGCGTCGTCAAACAGTCGTAAATAAGTAAGCTCGACACAATTAGCTAAAATTTGATCAAGCAGAATCGTTCAACTAAAGGAAACGAATTGAGTTGGCTTATTGGTGAGCTTTACCAACCTAAATGGACTTTTGTGTTAGCTTTTTATTACCCAAACTATACGTTGGTTCAAAATGTGATAACACTATGTTGCGCATTGGTCAAGAAATGCTGAGTTTAACATACATTTAGGTGTGCCTACTCAACTTCAAAATGGCGGTGAGCCACCAGCCTTATTTCATAATTGTCCAACACTTATGTGACCTTCGGCAACATTCAAGAAAAATATTAAAGCCTTAAAAATTGTACACAATTCAATTCAGTACCCTACAGTCAGCAAATAAACTCCATATGGTAGGAGGGGGTCGTACCCAATTTCAGGAGAATGCTCCTACTGTTTGTTTGTTTGTTGATTTTTAACATTGGCCTATTGGGAATTTTGCCTACGAGGGGGACTTCCACCCCCTCTTGAGGGGTCTTTAACGTGCAACAATCAACACCGGACCTCAGTTTAAACTCTCATCCGAAAGAGCCGCCACTCAGGGAATTTCTCCCATCCATAAAAATTCCCACCGACCTCGACCGGGGAGCGAACCCCGCAACCTAGGATCGAGAGGCGAGCACGTAACCCACTCGACCATCGGCGTCTATTGTGAGGTATTGGTAATAAACTGATTCTTATTTGTAAATATCGACACATACTACATGTATATATATATATATATATATATATAGTAAAGCTGTAGGTGTAGACCAGATATTGGCAAACTGTCTCGTGGGTTAAATCCAGTATGGTGGGACATAAGTTTCGTTATGAAATTCCTGAACATCGTGTGTGTGCATATTTGTAACAATAACAGTATGTTGACTGATAATTTCTTGTATTAAATTATGGGAACAAATGGCCATTATAACATTTTTACAAATTGCAAAATAGCAGCGCCATCTATGTTGCATCCCGCGCAACTGTTAAATGGGCCAAAACTGCCAAATGTACTTTTTGTGAAAGTTTTCTTTAGATAAAATGCTTTTTTATGTAAGAGTTTATTAGACTTCGATTGCTTGCTTTTGCTTTTTATTGATTTATGTGATCTCTTGTTATTTTCAGGTTTCTTGGATAAGGCATCACGATTTGCATATATTGACTGTGGGAAGGTACACATACACTACTGATCAAAGATTCCAAGCTATTCACAAGGATAACACGGATGATTGGACGTTGCAAATTAAATATCCTCAGAAGAGAGATTCTGGATTATACGAGTGTCAAATTAGTACAGAACCAAAGATGAGCATGTTCGTTGGGCTAACTGTTGTAGGTAAGAACACAAACATTCACAGTTTACATTGTTTCTCTAAATATGAACATATTTATTCATTTTGTTCATGGACTTTTGTATTTTGTGCTGGAGTAGAAAGTGTTTTTAATGAATACTACTAGTTTACCCCAATGTTATTGTTAATTTTGACATTTTGATAAATGGAAATCCAGATGAACTTTATAAACAAAGTTGGAAACATTATTTTTTCTGTTACAATTTTGAATGCATTTCTTGAAAGACATTTTATTATATTTGTTCTCTGTTGTTATTGTAACGTTTAGACACAATCTCATTCAATCTAAATGTTGTTTTGAATGGATTTTTAGATCGTTTATATTATTTAAGATTTGTTATAACACTCTCTGGATTTAAATTGTTTAAAACCAACATTCATTGGCAACATTTTGACATCTGATATTATTAGTTTGTTCAACGTACATCTCTGACATCTTTGCCAATGAAAATATCTTAAAAGTGATCATTGGAAAACAACATTGGACAAAATTAGAAAAAAGTGTATATATTCAACTAAGGATAGTCCATATTTCTTCTTTAATTGACAATTTATAGACAAATTTTAAGTTGATTTCGTTTATATTACAGGTGAAAATTAACTGTTTTTAGATCGTGAGTTGATTTTGATAACCTTAATTTGATATAAAAAATATGTGGAAGACAAGGATATAGATCTGGACTAATGATCATCATTCTATGTCGTTCATTTTCACTTTAATACTTGCCATGTGATGGCAGCATTTTTTACTGCCGCTGAACTTAGACTGGCAATTGAGATTTGAGTGAAGAAAAATACATAAAATAAGATGGGCAGGTTTTTCATAAGAAGGAGGGCAGACTTTGTAATCAGCGATAAAATTGGATAAGACATTTCCAGAAGATTGCTTAATCCGACATAAATCATGGCAGTAGGAGGATTAAGAATCATAAATAGGGCAGAATATTCAAAAGTTATGAAAAGAGCAGCTAGAAATGTCTTATTTTAAAAGGCAATTTGAAGAGCTTTTTTCAGCTTCCCTCTTTTATACCCTTTCATGTTGCTTTCAAATGGCTTTTTACACCCCGTGTGATAACAAAGAAAAATCACCATTTGTTTACTTGTTTTTCATTGGACGAATTCACATCTTATTTTATTAGCTCGTTCAAATTTTGCATTAGATGACTGGCAACTTCATGCATTTTAATGGCCTGATGAGAAAACTGCCTTTGTGCTATTGTCACATGATCACGAGACTCTTTCTTGCAGTTGGATGACGTACAAAAACTTTGTCCATTTATTTCACTTGCAACGAATTTGTTTGCCAGTATTTCTGACTGTCAACGAATTTGTTTGCCAGTATTTCTGACTGTCAACGACTTTGATAGTGTCTTTCTCTGACAATGACTTTCTCAGTGTCTTCCATTATCAATAACTTTGCCAGTGTATGTAGCAATGTTTTTCGTGGTCAATAACTTTTCTAACGTCTTAGACTGTTAACGACTTTGCCAGTGTATTTGTCTGTCAATGACTTTTTCAGTATCTTCCATTATAAATAATTTCGCCAGTGCCTCTGGCTGCCAATGGCTTTACCAGTGTATTTGGCAGTGTCTTTCACTGTCAATAACTTTGCCAATTTCTAAGACTGTGAACCACTTTGATAGTGTATTTCACTGAATATAACTTTGCTGGAGTCTTGGCTGTCAATGACTTTGTGTATGTTGTCTTTGGTAGGGTCGTTCACTGTCAATAACTTTACCAATGCTGTCAAGGACTTTGCCAGCGTATTCCATTATCAATAACTTTGGCAGTGCCTCTGGCTGACAATTAAATTTGCCAGTGTCCTAGACAGTTAACGACTTTACCAGTGCCTTTAGATGTCAATGCATTTGCCATGATTTTTGAATGTCAATAACTTTGCCAATCGTGATTGTCAACGACTTTGTTCGATGTAGTTGGCGATGAACAATGTTGCCACTGTTATTGAATGTCAAAGACCTCATTAGTTTATTTTGTTGTCAATGACCTTGCCTTGATCTTGACTGGCAATACCTAATCCTGAATTTTGAACTGTCAATGGCTTTTTTACAGTGCCTTTGGTTGTCAATGACTTCCCCAGTGTATTTATCTGTAAACGTATTTGCCACAGTACTTCACTGTCAAAAGACTTAGCCAGTGTCAAGGACTGTGTCATTGTCTTTGCCTATTTAATGACTGACTGTCAACGGCTTTACCAGTGCATTTTACAGTCTGTAACTTTGTCGGAGTAAAAATCAAGACAATTTTGAAGGAAAAAGTATTTCACAGACACGTTAGTTACTCTAAATACCTGTTCATGATTCCTTCCAGCTTTTAAGATAAAGTTTACAACATTTCTTCGTATTAATACAAATGGGATTTAATAATCATTTCTATAATTTCAATGAGTTTAATCGTAATTTATTTAATTAATTTCATTGTTTGTTTAAGCGCAGTGTGCACGGAAAATGAACATCGAAAATATCATCGTTTTATTATGTTTGATTTGTATGATTTTAATTTCGTTGTTTTCAATTATGGCATTTATAATCGCTTTTAATTATTGTGTTATTAAGAGATTCATAAGATTCATAGATTCAAATCTTTTCACTCGATTATAAACGTCAGAATTGCGAATAAGTTTTTATTTTATTTTCTTTTATTTTATATTGATTTCTTTTTTTTAGGGGATAAAAAACGTAAAACAAACAAACAAACTGGCAGATCAGGCAATAAATCGCAGCGCCCTCGCCACACGGATGGTAGGCGTATTAATTTTATTGCTAGCAGTATTAATTAATTAATTAATATTAAATTAATCGCTTATCAAACTGATTCTCACCTTAAAACACCATAATGTAAGTCGTATATTACTGATTAGGATATCTACTAAGGTTCAGATAACAACTTACCCTCTTCCTAATCTGAAGTGAGTGATGACATCTCCGGATGTGGGGGTTAGGGGGTGACGTCACCGGAACTTACCACCCACCCACTGCCGTCCATTGGGTCTATGATGGGTCTAATTATTACGGCATACTATCATATTGCTTTTAGGGGCATGTGTGATAATATTATTCAGCATGAATCTGTAACAAATCTATGTGAATCTGATAGAATCTCTTACAATATATTGGAATTTCTTCGAATCGTGCCAGGCAATTTTTTTTTTTAATTTCGACATTGAAGGAATCATAAACAAGCATTTAAAACTGGTTAACATAGGAAATGTATAGTGATATTTATGTTACTAATATTTTTCATAAGTTATCGTTTACAGTTTCAAACTTTATAATAAACTTAAAAACAAAATTTTGGTATTTTTTAAATTTGAGAGCGGTATATGAAAGAAGATCGTGTCAATAATTTTTTATAAAAATCTTTGAAATGTTTTTGATGGTTTTAAAACATTTTAGTGGAACAACCAGAACGTTGTTTCGTATATTTAATCTTAGATGAAGCCATATCCCTATCATAGTAATTGTATGCTTAACCTTAAATCAAAACCTTATACCTATTATGTTATTTTTTTACAAACACTTTTGGGAACATTACTGGAAATGGGTCCATCTGAAAAATGTGTCCAAGGTTTTTAAATTACCATGGCATGTATAGGTCTTGATCCTAAGGTTAAGCATAAAAATTAGCATGGTATGTACATGGCTTGGTCTTAAGTCATTAACATGGCAGGTTTAGGACTCAAATTTAGCATCCAATTCAAAAGGCATTTTATATAAATTTTAAGATTATTTGAGGTTCACGATAAGCAAAATAACCATAAATTTCAAATTAAACTTTGCGTTAAAATAAATGTTTAATTATTGCTATTATATAACCAAAATTTGAATTATTTTATCGATTATCAATCATATTTTCCAGCAGGACTTTATCCAAATTAAGTTGTTAACAACACGCTGATTATGACATGAAATATTAACTACTCTCGCATACACTTACTAATCAATAGTTTAGTGGTATCATGGCTTAGAATCTACAGTCGTCATTAATAATGTAAATTCTTGCTTTATGCATGAGGATAAAAGAGTACCATGACAGAAAAAATCCTGTCTTTGACAGTTACAAAAGCACTTCATGAAATATTCAACGATGTTCATTTCATTTATTGCACATCTAGTGTGTGGACTTTTCATCCCTCTCTAGTCTTTTCATCACAAAAAGCGTAATTCCCTTTGATGGTTTTACATTAATATAGATTAAGACACAAACTTAAGTTTATATAAAAATTAAAACTTGGGTTTTTCCTTTTTTTTTCATTGCTTCATTCATGATGAACAAAACATATTTTTTTAAACATTAATTAAATGTTTCAAATTGCGATTTTTTTATTTATATAATCCTACTGTACAATATTGTAAAATGTCCTTTGGCAAAGAATGAAGTGAGATAAGGACCCTACGAGGCTCAGCTCGTTTCGCCGGAGGGTAGTTATATTTTTTAGATGCGATTAGGGGACGGGGTTGTTTTCTGGTAATTAATTTTTAAATTAAATGTGCAATTATTTGATTAATTTTTAAATAATATGCATTTGCAAGTTATGTTATGCATGACAGCGAATGAATTGAGTAGGGATATCGTATCGATGCTAAAATTTATATCAGAATGATTATACCAAATACATTCACCAATACGATTGCATCTTGATAAATTTCAATCCATCTACATGTACTTGTACTAAATTGATTTTCAACCATTGTTTGAGGTAATTTTTTTATGTTTATCACATTTTTTACATTGTTTTTAGGAAGAAAAACAAGTTGTTTCAAACAGATATTTTTTTCAAATTTGTTAGCATAAATTATTTGAATGAATTCAGTTTTCAGACTCTTTGTAAAAATATATCGTTTGATACTAATGACAACTGCAATTGCTATCTCTAAATTGAAGTTACACGCACTTAAAGGAACTGTTCATAATCTGGTTTTGAAGACATTAACATTGAGTGGTAAATTCATTACCAGTTTGCAGTTCAAAATTGTATTGTACCTTCAAATATTTTATAACTTTTCTAATTGTTTTATCCAATTTGTATAAAATTCCTTTGCAGTCACTATTTTACATCACTGTTAGCAACTGGAAAACATTAAAGCCCCTTATTACTGCAATACCATATCAATTTTCGAGATAGTCGAATAGTTGACAGGCACGCGTGATATCACAAAATGTTAACGCCCAGTTAATTTCTAAGAAATTTAACGGCTTGTTAGCGGTATAAAGCATTATGAAATCTTTTGTGGTTGTCTTTAGTGTTGAAAATCAACTCCTTGATCTGGTCTATTGTGTTTTCGAGCAGAATAAGAAGGTTGCTCGGATGTCAGGGCAGCCATTGATCAAGTGCACAAGTAGATGCCATTTTAGTCTTTTGTTAGGGCTTCTATTAATTTCCAACAAAGGCTTTTCCACATCTGGCAGTGACACCTTCAACGAGGTTTAGTGCTGCAAGATCCAACCCCAAAATCACTTAAACGCAGTTGGATTTTCCCATTGATCCCAGCCATACATTGCCAGATCTATGATGGAGCGATGCTAACCTTGTAATTTAGGACATTCATTTAAAAATGAGACAACAAGAAAATTAATTTGGACATTCGGCCCTTTGATTTAAATCACAATGGTGTCTATTCTATTCTCTTAAACTTAGATTTGGCTAGATCAATGTGCCAGATATGTGATTGTTATAGAAATTATGATTTCCAAGAATAGATATTAAAAAGTTCAGAGCCACTTAGAAGAAAGTTTTAAAAATTAACTGAATTGAATAGTACTTGTAATTGTAAGATTGTTTATATAGGGCCATATCTATTATTGTGTCTCATATCTTATAATCTTAACATGTCCATACACGCATAAGACAATATATGGAAGTATAATTTATGACAACAGGTATGTTCATATATGAGAATCTATATGGACCAATCATGTCTGAAAACGTGTGTATCCATATGCTACCAGTTTCTAATATGGCTATATATCTTTGTGCTTCCAGATTCTTTTATGGCTATACATCCATAAAATTCTAGTGTAATGTCCTAATTATAATTAATGTCCACGTGTAACATGTTATGTGTGCATATGCGATGAAGTCCATACATGGTAGCCAAATCATTGATATGTGTCCTGTATTTTTGTTTGCTTCCTCAGTGGCGTCTGCTTCCATCAGAGGTGCTCCAGATATGTTCATCAAAAGTGGCAGCACAATCAACTTGACGTGTGACATCACTCAAGGCCAGCAGCCCCAGGACTTCGTGTTCTGGCACCACGGTGGCAAAGTGGTGAACTACGACTCACCACGAGAGGGCATCATGGTCGAAACAACAATGGCAGATGTCACCACAAGTCGTCTCTTGATCAAAAATGCCAAACCCTCGGATTCAGGGAATTACACATGTTCACCATCCAATGCGGACAGTGCCAGCATCATCGTACACGTCTTAAATGGTAACACATTTTGCCTCATTGAAATGTCATGAATATTTAACGGTCGATTAAGTAAATTAGAGAGATTGAGCCCGCCAACGCCTTAATGTTAACCTTAACGTTAGAGGCGGGAAGGGAAGAAGTTCATCGGGTAGTTCAGTCCGTGGCTCCTCCCTTCCCGCCTCTAACGTTAAGGTTAACGTTAAGGTTAACGTTAAAGCGTTGGCTGGCTCAAACTCTCCATTCTCTCTA
>JAUJYV010000606.1:0-34239 GCA_033995625.1 Ophyiulus pilosus | reverse complement strand
ATTTGTTCTTGACAATTTGGCCCTAATAAATGGCTGCCCAGATTAACCGGTGTCCAGATAAAGCGGAATCTACTGTAATTACTCATATAAAACGCCAATGGCGATTTAATATGACCACACCAAATTTATTAAAAAATTATCACAGAAACCTACTTTTCCATATAAAAAAATCGACTCTAGCACGTTATTCTCTTTTAACAATTGCCCAAAAAATGAAATCATACATAATGCATTAAAATGTCATCGTTGATGACCTATTTTTTATTTATTTTTTTAAAAAATTGCTTCCGGTGAGTTATCTTACTAACAATTCGAAAAAAAAAATATATATAAAACACCTAAAAATTATTTTGAATTGGCCCCAAACTCGCTGAAGGGCCCCAATTCGATCCCAGTTTTTGAGAAATGCTAGGTCATGTGGAAAAAAGAAGCTGTAAAATCTTAATTCCTATCATGGGTGTAAAGCAGATGGCTTCATCCTTATCTAAGAGTTATTTTAGGCTTGAAAGTTATGAAAGGAAGAAGAACGGGGTCACTGGTTCACTTTCAAACAGTTGGTGCTTACACTAGCTGACATGAACAAAACTAAGAACCTTGTTCCACATCCTGTTAGGGTTGACAAAGAGCTCGCCAGAATACTACCGGATGCTTATTACTCTTTGTGGATCTAAATGGATGTTCCATCATCCTAGACTCCATACAGTATTTAGGCAAGATTCAAAGAACAGTCATCTCATCTGTACATACTAACTAAATCTTATCGATCTTTTCACATGTTACAGAATCTTGTTTTAAGATTTTGTTATTTTATGTTCCGAAGATGGACCGAAACCGGGTCAGCATGCGCTGTTGGAAAAACCTGCCCAGCATTCAACCACAAGAAATTCACATTTTCTTCTCTAAGTTTGAGTTTATAGAACTCCCCAATCTTATCGCCGCTCTCACTTTGTCATTTTTATGTAAAATTTCTTCGAAATAGATAATGCATACTTGAGTGCAGTAATTCCATTTGGATAAGAAATTAAGATGACGTAAACAATCTTCTTAACAGCTAGGTTGAAGTAGGATCACAAGATAAGCAAACAATTTTTTTCTTACCGTTTGCTGCAAGTTCTTGAGCAGGTTCTGGATGTGCTTGATCTCGGTCAGGTGCAGGATGTGCGGGGCCGAGATGCCCACAAACGTGGTTTCGGTGACATCCAGCATCTTGACGAAGCGCTCCTTGTAAATAATCAGCTCGAACTCTAGGATCTAGAATGTAGAGAAGTCGATATAGTGCAATATAAGGCCAGATGTGGACGATTAAATTGCAGTTCTTCTTTACAGAATTAACAATTTAGAGGAGTTAGGAACATACCTCCAACTGTTGTAGTTGATCGCTGACATTATCACTGGACAGGGACAAGGCGTCCATCTTGTCCTGCAGGGTCACTACCCCGGTTTCAACGGCACAGACCTCCGCCTTTAAGGGAAAAAAAAATTAACTTCAACATCAGTCAAAAAAGAACTATCAAAAAATGCTGTACGGCCGCATATTACATACCTTGTACTCCTTCATGGTGACGTCAAGCGCTACAGCTGCATTCTGCAGGTATTCTACCTGATCGCTGACCTGTTGTAAATTGGAGGCAAGCGGTTCCCAGACTGGCACCAGCAAGGGTGGCAGAATATCCCCGGATTTCGACTGCAGATCGGCGACGAACTGCTGGAGCTTGGTGATTTCTTCGATCAGAACCTGGAGAAGATGGATGTTTAAAAAAATGTCCATGAAACTAACACATTTTATGAATAAAGCACACATATGTAGCAATTCGTGAACTTGCCTTGTATTCCTCGACGCGGTATTCCGTCATGGTGATGTGCTGAATGGTGGTGATTCGTGTCTCAATAGTTTCCACCCACTCGACGATCGTCTTGAAGATGATGGTCAGGTGTTCAACGATTTCCTCCTGCCTGTCTTCGGTTGCGGCCACCGCGATAGCGGCACTATGGTCATTGAGGGAAACCATATCGATTTCGGGAAAGCTAACTCTGGACTGGCCCAGGCTAGAATCCAGCGTTAGTGGGCTGATTGGAAAATTCTGAAAGAGTCGTACGAATCGGCTCAATTGGCGGCAATGTTGAGACATGTTTTTTTCGCGAGGGTTCCCTAACGCATTATGTATGCAATTGTAATCCTTTCAAAGACAATCCTGGTCTAACCAGGGATCGAATTTGGCAACTATTAATTATCTATTGTTATTGTATCTTTTTAACTGAAAACTAGTATTTTTTTGCGTGCAAAATGTCTAATTTCCAGTAATTTCTAATAATTCATTGCCGATTTTTTTAAAAAAGGAATTATCCTTTTTAAAAAAAATGGCAATGAATTATTTTGTGTACAATTTTCAATTAATTCATAACTCCAATTACAAGATTAAAACCTAAACCATTAAAAAAAATGACAAAATACTAAAATGACAATAGATATCGTGAACAACTTTGCATAACAAAGGTTCAGTGCAACCAACACAAAAGTGCTAGACAGGGACATGCTAAAAAGAATTACTTAACGGATGCTGTCCATGGCCCTGACATTCCATTGACTGTCCAAAGCGTGCCGTTGGCACGGCTGCCTTGCAGATCCTGGCTATTTGCTGCAACCACGTTGCTCTGTGGCTGTGAAAACCACCGATTCAAGCTATTTCCTTTAACGCCATGGTGAATTGCATAAGACAAACTTCTTAATAATGAGCTTACGAATTTTTTAAATTTTTGTATGTGGCCTTTTAGTTTCTAGTTGTGCGAGTCCTTATAACGGTTACCTCAAGTTATCCAAAATCTGACATATTCGTTAAATTTGCCGTAAAATACAATCAGCAGCATGGCGTTAAAGTCAAGGCTGTAAGACAGAAGGCGTCCCATTGAGCTAAGTTTTTTTTCCTTACCAATGGCCTGTTGCGCTGAATGGTGGTCGTCCTCTGCAGGTGGTAAACTAGATTCTCCAGGGTAGACTGCAGGCTTATGATGGTTATCTGGGTCTCCGTAGGCCCGGTGCTGGAGTCCTCAGGCGCTGCATCAAATCCCTCCTTCAGACCAAGTGTCATCTCGATGGCAGGGCGGTCCATCTCGAGATCGGAAATGTCAACGGTGCTACGCTCCCCGATGAAATCGGAAATGTCGACGGTGCTACGCTCCCCGACGTCGTCCTCATCAAAGCTAGAACACGACTCCATTACCATAACGGTATCGCCTACCATGACGTCGTCGGTGGGGTAAGTAATCTCGATGGCGCACACTGGAGTGACTGCCCGTGGTGCCTCTTCTGGATGGTCCGTAGCACTGCCGTGCAGCTCCGAGCCAAACTCATCGACATCAAAGCGGGGAACATCGGCGCTTTCGGCTGCGTCAGAGAGCGAGGTGTGCAACTCTGTTTCCCACTGTTTTCTCTGTACTGCCTGCTCGTCTTTGGAAGTTACAAATTCGACTTTCTGGACGTTTGGTTGATCCTGCCAAATATCTGCCTCAGGGGTCACGTCTTCCGATTCCGCTTCGGTGGTTTTCTGCTCCGCTATCTCGAAATTCGCTTTATCAGCCTCGGCTTCCGTATTCTGGATTTCCAATTCCACTGTGATAATTTCAGAATGAGTTGTCACAATTTCTCCTTCGGTCTTGGTGGTTTCCAGCTCGATGGGCATAACCTCATGATCTTTTTGAAATTCCTCTTTGTGGATGTCCGACTCCTCTATGCAGATGTCCGGCTCCTCTTTGCGGATCTCTTCTTTGTGGATGTCCGGTTCCTCTTTCTGAATTTCCGGTTCCTCTTTCTTGATTTCCGGTTCCTCTTTCTGAAGTTCCGGTTCCTCTTTCTTGATTTCCGGTTCCTCTTTCTGAAGTTCCGGTTCGTCTTTCTTGATTTCCGGTTCTTCTTTCTTGATTTCCGGTTCTTCTTTCTTGATTTCCGGTTCTTCTTTCTTGATTTCCGGTTCATCTTTTTGAATTTCCGGTTCATCTTTTTGAATTTCCAGTTTATCTTTCTGAATATTCGGTTCCTCTTTCTTGATTTCCGGTTCCTCTTTCTGGATTTCCGGCTCCTCTTTTTGGATTTCCAGGTCCTCTTTCTGGATATATGGTTCTTCTTTCTGGATTTCCGGTTCATCGTCCTGGATTTCCAACTTGATCATGTCGGTTGCTTGCGCCATCTTCTGGATTTCTTGTTTATCTTTTTGGTTTTCAAGCTCACTCTTTCGGGTTTCGGGCAAGTCCAATGAAGCTTGAACAGTTTCAGGGAAATCATAATCGTGCATGCTAGAAATGGAGATCAGATCTGGAACGACTTCACTGGGATGCTCTGTTGGTGCTTCCTTGGCTTTCTTCTTCTGCTTTTTCCTTTTCTTCTTGCCTTTCTGGATTTCGGGCTCCACTGGCATTTCCTCCACTTGAGTGGCGCTCCGATCTTCTGGAAATTCTTCGAAATCATCAGTCGATTGCTCGGGTGCCTTTCCATTATCGTGTGCTCTCGGCAATTCCGTCTCGGCGATAGTGCTAACAATCTCGAATTCGGAATCTGCCCAGTCGTCGATACCAGCTTGTAAGAGTTGGTCCTGCTCCAAATGCTGTCCTATCGCCAACTCCAGAGGATGAACATCTTGGGAGTCTGGGAAAATCTGGCAAGCATCGAGATCTGAAACTGGTACTTTCGAATACGCCTCTTGGATATTAATCAGGGCATGCGACTCGTCTTCTAGACGCTCAGAAGGAAGTTTCTGTTCAAATTCTTCAACTTCTTTGGATTTCCAAACTTCTGACTCGGATTCTCGCACTTCTGGTTGTACATCCTGGACCGTTGGTTCGGATTCCCAGGCTTCTTTTTCCACTTTGCAGATTTCTGGCTCTGGAACTGTCGGTTCAACTGCCTGGAGATTTACTTCGGATTCGGTTTCCCACACTTTGGGTTCAGTAATCCAAACATTCGTTTCTACTTCCTGAGCGTAATCTTGTGGGATTTCTTGGTAAGGTGGCTTAAGAGGTTGAATTTCTGTTTGGATTTCTCTTTCCTGCAGTTCAACGCCACGGACTTCTACATCAAATTCCAAAGTTTCTGAAAAAATCCCCTGAATTTCGTCCTCGATTTCAGAGACTGTAAGATCAGTGTCCTTAACCACAGGCTCGCCTTTGAAGACACCTGGCTCTTCTTTGAGGATGTCTTGTTTGTCATCCTTATCATCTAACTCGACTTGTTGAACTTCTGGTTCCACTGACTGTGCTTCTAGCTCAGTTGCCCAAGCTTCATTATCAATGGATTCGATTTCCAAGGATGATGATGCTGCTTCCTGAACATCTTCTGATTCAAATTCCTTGGCTGCGTCTACTACTACTTCAGAGATTGCTGGCTGTATTTTTAAAGATACCATTTCATGAGTTTGATCTTCAGCTTGCCGAATATCTTGCACGATTTCCTGAATATCTAAACTTTCAATATTATTATCATCAATGTTTGGTTCAGGCACTTCAACGCCTATTTCCTCAGCTTCAAGAACTCTTTCTGCAACCACTTCTGGCACTTGTGATTTCATTTCCATGACTTCTTCGACATCATCAGAAATATCTTCAGCTTTCGGGATTGCTGGCTCAGGCTTCAAAACGTCTGTTAGAGATTCCAAAGCAATTGATTGTGCTTCCTGTACGTCTTGTTCAACCTCACGAATTTCCAGTTGAACATTGTGCTCGTGCTCCAGGAATTCCGTTCCACTTTCCATGGTCTCTGGTACATCTTGTTTTGATATTTGTGGTTCTGCTGCAAAAATTGCATCATATTTATCTGCACCATCATGATTTTTATCGCCTCTTCGCTTCTTGGATTTCTTTCCTGATGAGTTCTTGTCTAAATTAGGATCAGCAACCTCGGTAGGATCAGTAAGACAACTGGCTTCGGTGGTCTGCTCTTCATGGGGAGTATCTTTTAACTCATCGACACATTCGTCATTTTCTGGAGATTTAATGGCTGTGGGAGATTCCTCAAACACCAAAGGCGATTGTTCTTTGTCGGATCCCCCTTTATGTTTCTTAGACTTCTTGCCTTTGGATTTCTTGCTTCTCTTATCTGGCATAACGGTCTCTTGAACATGTTCTACAAGTGACTCTGCTTCAAGCTTAATTTCTGTTTCATCTATCTTTTCCAACGTATCGCCTAATTGGGAGACAGATTCCAGTTCACTGAGCAAGGTGTTCTCTTTGACATCATCTTGAACTGCCGTTTTGGGTTCGTTGTCCACTTCTGTTGTCTCCTCAGTCAAGTCGTGGATCGTGGTTTCTGGCGTCTCGGTGTCAGCGGTTAGATTTTCCAGGACTGTTTCCTTCGGTTTTTTAGATTTTTTGCTTTTTGATTTCTTGCTCTTTTTATCCTGAGCTTCAATGAGCGGTGCACTAAGGTCAAAGTCAACAATCGGAGGTGATTCCAGAGATGAATCTTCCAGTGTAGTTTCGCCACTGTGATCTGTGATGGTCATGCCTTCGGATGCTCCAATATCAAGTTCTGAGCATGTTGCCAATGGTATAACAGTCTCCTTGTCCATGCTCTCGGAATGTACGCCAAATTCTTGGAACTTGAGAGGCTGAACAGAGCCCGACAGCACTTCTGGTAGATTTTCGTCTTCAGTTTGCATTACCAAGTGTAACTCTTCTGCAGCAATGGATGAATGTCCTTCTAAAGCAAGAAATTCGTTGGTTTCCTCAAAGCGGTCAGCAAAAGCTAGGTTTTCATCTGTTAGCACGACTTTCTCAGAAGTCTTTATATCATCCGTTTCAAATTCGATTTGAACAAGTTTATCAGAGGCTTCCAAATCGCCAATGTCTTGGTCTGTTTGACTCTGTATTTTAAGCTCACGCTCCTCAGATTCCTGTCGTGAATCCACCTCTTTGAAAGTGACGGATTTCTTCTTCTTTTTCTTCTTTTTGGAGTCTTTTTTATGTACTGATTTCACGCTCTCTTCGTCAAGTGTCTCGCATCCAGATGGCGAACTCAAAATCTGTGCCGGCCGTACATCTTCCAGAACATTAGCTGTTTGTTCTTCTGCCGTATCTTCCCAATCCCATGAATCTTTTACATCGACCTCTGGTGGGACCTCTGGTGCGACCTCGTCCCGCTTGCTTTCAAGTTCCATTACACTCGGCAAAATTTCTGATCCTTGAATTTGGATTTCAAACTTATCGGCCTGGCTTTCGCAATATGGTTCCTCAGAATCAGCACGATGGTCGTCAGTACTTGCATCTTTTGTTGTTGCAAATTCGTCTGTCTTATGTTTTTTAGACTTTTTGCCTTTTGATTTTTTAGTTTTCATGACTGGGGCATCTATCGACGGCACTTCACCCTGAACTGGAATCGTACGAGAAGTGTCGGATACTGTGGGTAAAATTTCAACCTCTTCGGAATCACACGATTTAGCCACGAGTTCTGCTTCTTCTGGAGTGGCGATTTGAGAGTCTACTTCGTCTGGTCTGTCAAACCAATCTCCAAGTTCCCTAGCACTTTCGGTTTGAGTTTGCAAGTGAGAATCAGCCATCTCAACCGAATACGACTGCCAATCTTCATTGGACTTTTTCTGCTTCTTTGACTTTTTGCCTTTCTTTTTGCGTATTTTGATATCAACTTCCGTGTGTGATTCTGTCATTTCGGTGTTGCCAATTGGTGGTACATTTTCCTGCTCATCTGAAGAAGATCTGGCGACACCTTGTTGGTCAATATCAGTCATTTGGGCAATTTTTTCATCATCCTTATCGGGAATTTGGGTTGAAACAAGGTTAGTTTGGATCACCTCTGTCTCTACTATTCCTAGAGGAAGCACGATTGCGCTGTCCGCTGGTTCTTTGATTGCATTTTCTCGTTCTTCAGATCCGAAAGGTCTTTCTTCAACTGATTCCGGTGCTCCTTCGAGACTGTCATCCGATTTTGACTTTTTGTCTTTGCGTTTCTTACCGGTTTTTGAGTCGCCCAATTCCAAGATAGTTGATGCTTCCGTAATGTTATCAGTCAATAACTCACTATCGTGTGTAGTAGCAACGTCAACTACTTTAACGTCTTCATGGATGTCCTCCACACAATAGATATGAGTATTCAGATCTTCTTCACTTGCAATAGGCTTTTCTTGTGTTCCAGGTTCAGAAAGCAGTTTTTCGGAGTCTTCTGGCCTTGCAGTGATATCATCAAGTAACTGTTGCAGTTTTTTGGATTTCTTGCCTTTTGACTTCTTGCTGGATTTCTTGATAGTGGCTAAAGGAGGACTTCCAATTGAATCTCCAAACGTATCGGTGGGTACAACATCATCTTCTGCTAACATAACAATCTGGTCAGCATGATCGGGAATCTCTATAATGTCGTTTGAAATCTCTCCAGTACTAATCGTTTGACTATCAGTGAATTGAGAATCCATAACTCCCTCAGTTGTCATCATATTCTCTTCTTCAATGATACGAATGATAGGATCAATTTCCGATGTTATTACAGTATCTTGGACATCCCCAAGAATATGCAAATCTGGAGTGGTATTTTGGATATCATCAATAGTGCAAGTGTAAGTGGATTCGTCAATAATAAGATCATTGACTTCGCAAGTAACATCGGCTAACAGAGAATCTAAATTTGATGATGGCGAATCGGTTGGAGAAAAAATCGCGACAGCCTCTTGTTCATCATCAATTGACTTGTTGAATGTAATGTCCAGGGTTTCAGATAAAGGTTCTGTAACATCTGCTGACTTCCCAGTGACATCGCTAAGAGAATCTAGTAAATTTTTGTGCTTCTTTTTCTTAGATTTCTTGCTGGTTTTCTTGGCAGTTGGCAAACTATTTTGTTCAGTTTCATCATCAGATGCAAAAGTGACATCACCAGTCACCGGTGGAAAGACATTCTGAGCTTGAAAAACATCCTTCGACTTTTTAGACTTCTTCCCCTTTTGCTGCTTTCCAGCTTGTTTACCAGAAGAAAGCAACGATTCTTCTGCATCCATAACCAATGTTGTCTCAGTCGTCTTGGTTGCCAATTCTAAGGTTAGTGCGCTATTCATAGTCTTATCTTCTGATGAAATAATTTCTTCGTCATCCCAATTTCCAAATTGGGTAGCATCATCGGACATTTGCAATGGAGCATCAGGTACTTCCGGCGTCACCTGTGAAACTTCGACAGAAATGTTGCCCGATTCTAGAGCATCAGAGGCGAAATCTTGTTCTTCAGCTCTAAAATCAGAATGCTCCACAACTACTTCCGCAACAGCAGTATCAGGAAAATCCTTGGATTTTTTAGATTTTCTTCCTTTTTTGCTAGATTTTTTAGTAGTTGATGGCAAGGTTACAGAATCAATGGCAGATGGGATATCTGATGAAATTTGGACACCTGATGGCGGCTCCTCACTGCATACTTCGTCATCTACATCAAACGATTTAGCAGAAACTTGGGGCTGGATATCTGGCAATTCGGCATCAAGACTTTCTTGACTGTCTTCGTGCAAGACTTGTTGGTTGGCAGTGACATCCCGCTCTTCAGAACAGGAATGGGCTTCAATAGGCATTTCAAAGGTGTTGGTGGTATCTTCTCTAAAATCATGAAATTTTTTAGACTTTTTCTTAGATTTTTGGCCAGATTTTCTGTGGCTCATAGGCCTCATTTCATCTGGAACTGCCATGAATGACGAGTCTTCGATGGATGACGGCAGAGTTCCTTCAGAATCCTCAAATGATTCAAATGTTACTTTGTGGGTACTCAATGTGCTTTCTGGTCTGTCTTCAGTTATATTGGTCTCTTCGCCATCTTGGACATCGATTATCTCCTTTGAAACGATATCGCAAACGGTAGTTGAAAAATCTGTGAGTGGTTCCTCCAGGTTTGTACCAGATTTCTCGATTTCTTTGTCAGTAGAAAAGTCCCAATCTTCTGATTCTGGGTGAGGTTCAAGAAGTTCTTCGACCGCTTTGGTTGCATCATCATCATTAACGTTAACAATCGATGGCTCTTCAGGAGTGACAACTAAGTGATCGGTAGATGCCTCATGCTTAGAAGTTGATGTAATACTATCTAGCACATCAGTCATAGAAACGCTTTTACTATCTTGTAAGCTGCAAACGTCAGCGTCCTCTTCAGGAAGCTTGGAAGTTATTGCCTCTTCGGAAATCTTGACAATGTCGATAACTTCCGATAGAGCTTTGGTATCTTTGGTATCCTCTTCAGAAACCTTGGATACGTCAGCAACTTCTTCGGAAACCATGACAATTTCAACATCCTTTACGGAAGTCGCAACTACGTCAACAATAGCTTCTGGAATATTATTGGAAACTTGAAAACTAATATCGGAAATCTCGGCATCAAGACTTTCAGGAGACTCATCAGAAGGTGCTATAAATGGAGGCGCTTCTTGGATGCCACTTGGAAGATTGTCTTCAGGGCATTCTTGCCCCTCAGATTCGGAAACAGAACTTGCAACTACTCCAGTGTCGGAGCTGTCATCGTCGCCAAATTTCTTTGATTTTCTAGACTTTCTCCCTTTTTGCTTCTTGGCTGCATGTTTAGGTACCGTTGGTGTAATTTCAGGAAATGAAGAAATCGATGTGGGCCCTTGTGCATAATCTTCAGAAATCTCAAAACTTTCAGTTGCAGCTGGACTATCCGGTGAACTGGCTTTGGTATCCCCTTCTAAAACAAGATCTTGTTTATTCTCCGCAGCATTATTTTTTGTGTCTTCATTCAAATCCAGTCCAACCACCAATGTCTCTTTTTTGTCAAAGTCTGCAGTGTTAATGGATTGAATAAGGGATTCAGTTTCCCCATCAGGTGTCATCAACTTGTTAACCGCTTCGTGAGCCTCCACAGAGTTATCATCTAACAACTCTGCTGCTTCATTACCACCGATTTCAGTTAAAACTGGCATCACATCATCTGAATCAACAGATTTGTCAACACTATTATCTCCGATAAGGTGCTCCCTGTGTTTTTTGGACTTCTTTCCTTTTTGCTTCTTGGTCTTTTTATCTGCAGATTTAACATCTTGCGTGGAGTCATCCAAATTATCGGCAAGTGGTTTTTCATCAAAACCCGGCATTACAAATATTGGAGCGTCCGCGTCCAGGGTGCTTACTAGGGAGTCTGGTTCCTGGTTTATGGCACTGGTTGGTTCTAATGCCAATTCAGGCGATTCATAACTTTCCGAACATGGGGCATTTGGCAAATTACTCTGACCAAGAAGTTCAGATGTAATCTTCTTTTCCTCCCGAAGAATGACAGACTTTCCTTGCACTTGTTCTTCCAGAGTTTCCCAGTTCTCGGTTACTACGCCAACAACAGTAACCTGCTCCTCTGAACTCAAGCTTGAGTCAAATTTGTCATCTTGAGATGAGCCGACTTCCGATGTCAATGCATCGATGATCTCGGCTGGTGCGACCAGCTTTTCTCTTACTTCTCTTACAATTCCTTGCTTTGACTTTTTGGACTTCTTGGATTTCGACATTTTTTCCTTTTTGGTAGAGGTGATAGAAATGCTGGTAGGATCGTCATGCTTGTCCTCGGGAGAGACGTCAGCAGAAGAGTCCAGTACAGTTACGGGTTCATCTTTCATCTCAACAAATGCTGAGCCTTCGGCATTTTGAAATTCTTCAGTCGTCGTAATTTCAGCTTGGTTTAACAATGCAGCATGAACATCGTCATCTTCCAAAGACGCTAAGGCAAGGGCGGATTTTGCCTTTTTAGATTTCTTTTTCTGTTTTTTGCTCGATTTTGGGGGCACATTTTCCAGATTTAATTCACCAGCTTTTTGCTGAATGCTTTCACTGACTACAGAAAATTCCTCTTGTGATCGCAGTTGTGTAAAATCCGTGACTTCGTCAGCAATGACAATTTGACTAGTGTCAGAGGTTTCCGACAGAGGTAATATGGGCAACACATCGTCTTTATCGTCAATAGAGGGACTAGTCATTTCAAAGTTTTCAGGCTTTTCAGATCTGCCGTAGGGTTCAGCTTCGGGTTCGAATGGCAAAGTTTCAACATCCTTGCTGGCTTCCATAGAGGCATCAAATTGGTGTTCTTTTTGCTGTATGCTTTCACTGACTACAAGAAATTCCTCATGTGATGGTCGTTGTGTAACATCTGTGATTTCGTCAGCAATGACAAATTGACTAGTGTCAGAGGTTTCTGGCAGAGGTATTATAGTCGTCAAATCATCCTTATGGTCAATAGAGGGACTAGTTATTTCAACGTGTTCCGGCTTATTATCGTGCTTTTTAGATGTGCTGTCGGTTTCAGCTTCGGGTTCGAATGGCAAAGTTTCAACATCTTTGCTGGATTCCATGGAGGCATCAGATTGCTGTTCGGTGACATTGGTGAATTGCATGGTAGATGTCTGTTCATATGTTAATTGAGAATGCTCTTGTGTGATTTCGACACCGTCGTCTGATTTTATGTTAACAGGATAATGTTCACCACTAGTAGGCGGGACAGCATCACTTTCGATAGGTACAAAGCAGGAAGCGTCTTCTGGGATCGCCTGGGTCTGTTCAGATTCTAATACAACATTAAACTGAGCTTCATCTTTTACAGGCTCCATTTCCATTTTTATGACATCTCCATCATCCACACCATCCAAAACATCCGACCCTAAATACTGTATTTCTTCAACGATTGCGAGGCTCTGGGACACTGATTCCTCCATCAAAGAATTATTGGATAAATTTTCGGCAGCAGCATCTTCCGACTTCACTTCCCTGACCTTTTCATAATCTTCCTGCATCTCTGGAAACTGGTCATCCATTGTTACTGGACCAGGCAAGGTTATATCTGGCATTGTATCAGTTGCAGTTGGAAGCTTGAAATCTTCATCCTGCAAATGTCCTTCCTTTTCAGAAACTTCTGAAAGATCCTCCAATTTTTCAGTATCTTCTATGCAAGACACATCATCAGATAGAACTATGTATGGCGGACATTCAGTAACAGCTTCAAAAGTGTGGATAGGTTCGGATAGCGTTTGGTCATTACTGGGTTCTGGAATATCATCGATAACATCGGTTACTGTCAAAGGCTGGCCAAATTTCGATTCCTGCGCCGAATAATCAACAGCATCGCCATCATCCTGAAGCAGTGATGTCTGTTTGTCGTCTAAAATCTCAAAAGAAGCTTTCTGGGAAATGTGATGGGAATCAGCAGTGCATGTGTCTCGACTCTGTTCGCTCACAGAAAAAATGTTGATATCTTCAATGTTTCCACCTGTTAAACTAGGGATCACATCAGGTGTAAACGAATCACTTTCTTCCACATTCGAAGAAATGTTTGTCCTGTCAGGTATCACCGGCTCTGGAATGCTATTGGAATCACTGGACTGTATGGTTAACGTTTCTGATGTAGTCAACACTGTAGGAACATCCATTTCGATAGATGGTGCACCGATATCAGTTTCTTGTGTTATCACCTCTGCTGAATCTGACGGTAAAGAACTTTCTGCGCTTCCTATTGCCAATGACTCTGCAGTTTCTGTCGCTTTGATAGGTCTTACACTATCGGACGTTTCTTGGGAAGACACTTCTGCTGAACCTGTCAGATGTTCTAGAGAAAAATGTTCACGAGAAAAGTTCTGGTACTTTTCAGACTCAACTTGCTGTGATTCATCGGTAGTGTCTGGCATTTCGTGCAACTCAGGCGCTGACGGAAGCAACGCACATGTAGTGTTACGTTCGTCATCAACCGAGAAAAACTGAAGTTGTGGAGAATCACTTGACTCGACGAATTTTTGCGCTTCTGGGGCTTCAGGTTTTAATGGATCAGATTGCATAATGACTGCATCATCAATGTGTTGCATAAAATCCCGGCTAGGAACATCGACCGGCGACGAGACCACAGGTTCGCAAGGTGATGTTGCAAACTGTCTAGTACCAAAAAACGAGGTTTCCTCGTGTGGTTCTTGTGTCATTTCTGTGATGAGAACGCCGTCTGACTCAGCAGGTAGATCGACGACCTCTTCGGTTGTGGTAACCACACCGTCTGGCGAGATGATCTTCCGAATTCTGACGATCCTCTTCTGAACCACACGTTGGGTCTTCATGACTCTCTGGGTGACATTTCTTCTCACGACCCGGATGCTGCCACTCTCTGTAACCTCTTCAGTGGTGATGAAATCCTCTGGGTTGGGCTCAAACCCGCTCGCCATTTCCGGAAACGCTTGTGCTCCCTCGAAGAGGTCGCTGCCTTCTGTGTCTGGAAAGCTCTCTGCCGAGTCCACGGGTTCTGCTTGACCTTCGGAAACTTGGACGACATTACCGCTGGAGTCCACGACCTGCCGGATAAGCTGCCTCTGCACTTGCATCTTCTGTACGGCCCTCCTGGCGCTCACCTGCTGCACGTTCTTGATCAGCAGTCCTCCGCTTGCTGTCTGTTCCACGCTTGAGCTGGCCTGCTTCATCATCTCAGTCTTCTCGGACGTGAATTCCGGTGACGTTTCCTTCAAGATAGTCATGCCGGTGGGCAGCCCAGACGTCTCAGACGTGTGGATTTCCTGGCTGGCCATGCTAGGGTCGACACTGAACGAGCTGCTGGAGTCCCGAACCTGGTAATATGTGCTGGGCACCGCGGCCATTGCAAGCTGCCTTTCAAAGGCCGCCAACGTTTCCCGCATTTTCACAAGTCGGTCGTCAATGTTCTCCTTGGCGTCGTGGATGACCTTCTTCAGGTCGTTCAGACGCTCATTTATCTGCGAGGCGAGGTTGGCGATATTTTCAAACTTCTGTAGTTCGTTACATTGTTTCATCAGTTCGACAAGCTGAATTTCTTTGGCGGATAAAGCAGCGTGCATTTCCTAGTGATAACGATAAGAAATCAAAAAAAATGAAACTAAAATAAAAAAGAAAGCTGTGCACACGTGAAACTCTCTCTTTAGGCAGATGCATTGCTATGTGACATGTGCGAATCGTGAGAATTCAAGATAAATATAAGGAAAAGATGCGTGTACATCACCAGTGGGTGTGCTCAACGTTCAGTGTCAAAATAAGATTTTTTTCAAAATTCATAAAATTACAAAAATATCAAACACAACATGGACCCATGCATTTTGTGAATTAAGTGAATGTACATTTTTCTCCATGTTCAATAAAAGCATTGCATCAAATTAAGATAATTAAAGCTAGTCCAAAGTAATTTAAAGAAATATCACAATTTAGCAAATTGGCAATATTTCTATCAAATTAGTTTTGATGGACTTTGAAGAAATTAAACAACGTCTAGTCAAACATTTCCAATGGACTAAACGAGTGTAGAAACCCTCACAATTTTATAAAACAATATTTTGGAGATTTGTTCCTTCATCGCATCTCACGTCATCCTCCAACACGTTGCCACCGTTAGCGCCATGAAAAGATGTCTTCAAGAAAGAAAACATTACCGAGAGTTGTACCGCAATAATCAAATCAAAAAGTCACCTGGTGTCTGTCTATTTGCTCTTTGATGCCTTCCACGCTGTTTAGTTGGATGTTTACATTCAGTGCTGAGAACATTTCAGTGACCCAAGTGTTCAGCTCTTGAAGTAGAGAAATATATCTCTCAACTTGCTGTTGGTGCTGCTGTTGTTGAGTAAAAATAGCCTAAACATAAAAAACAATGTTTTAATGAATATTAAATCATACATAAACAACTTTATAAAAGCACTGCCAATAAACGTTTTTTGGATATTCTTAGTTTTTCAGCATTTGCAAATAGTACAGGAATAGTTTTACTGAACAATATCTGTTATCTTTTATTGTGAATATACCGTATAATAAAAATTGGTTATAAGTTATTATCGACAGACGGCGCTTACTTGTATGGATTGCTGCTTTTTTTCAGAATGCATCTTCAGCACCGCCAGCCGTGAACTCTGAGCGGTCAGCTCGGCGAGCATGGCCTGAACGTCTGTGGATTTCGGCATGGCTCCACCTATATCCGCCAGCTGGCCGATGAGCTTTTCGGACTGAGGAATCAGCTGCTCGCAGACGTGCTATGAAATAAAGGCGACAGTTAAAGCAAAAAATATAGCATTGCAAAAGTTGAAGACCTCAGGCTTTGCTACCTTGGCCATGGCCTCTTGGTTGTGCAGGTCGGCCATGGTTTCGGCCGAAATCAATTGACCCTCCACGATGTCCAGCGAACTGGCCACGTCTCTCAAGCCCTGCTCAAGATCCTCCTGGAAAAGAAGAGGAGATTAGAACTTGTAATTCAGCCCAGATTCCCAGAGGGAGAGAGAGCAGGCGATGCAGTCCAGGTACCGTTTTGCGCTGGTTACTTTTCATACTTGCAACTGGACGAAACAAGGGGATTTGAAGGAAAACAGGCCAGGTATGAAGACAACTTAATGATCTTAGGACAAAATGAACGAATAACAGGGCAATTTTGAAAGAAAAGAAAATTTGACAGAGTGGATGCTCTGCACTTTTGAAAAGCAATCAGCTAAATATGCAAACTTATTGATTTGGGAACAAAAACGATAACCTGAACCGAAACCCCCATGCCAATTCCTGTGTGGGAATATGGGAGTTTTTTTGCAATCTACGTGCCATTTTCACATCGGTTACGTAACAAGTTCCGTTCCGTTTTCGGAGAGGAAGAGAGAACAGAAAAACACTGATTTCGTTTCAAAACACGCAAACATTTGACATGGTTGTAAATCCAACGTTTTGTATGGACACCTTCAACAACGCATTCAGCATGCGGATAAACACGAACGGTTTGCTTGTAGAAGTTTCGTTCACAACCTATTAGTCGAGTGAGAAGATCAATCGATGCACACGCCATGCTAATCAGTAAACTTGCAGTTTAGTAACGTAGCAAAAAGGGCAAATGCCTACGATGGTAAAAATTTCAAAATGGCCACCCTTTGGAAAGCTATCGATGAAAGTTCGTCAAACTTTGCAAACAAATATCCTTTCACCATTTGAAAGAAAACTGATATTTGGGAGGACAAATTATTTAAAATATAATCGGATTATTTACAAACAACTGAACATTTTAATAATAAATTTCTGAGATGTGCTTAAATGAGTTTGAATCACAAGTTATACTTATGTCTAACAGAGCTTTGGAAGGATTCTCAATGTTTTTTTTTAACTTTTTATAAAACGGACATCATGCAGATTTCATTTGCCTTGATTTAACTCTAGTTAGGATTCGTTCTAAATTCATCACTTGTTAAAAACTTAATTTAATGATTTTTAAACGAAGTAATGAGAGTCCTGTCAGATTGATTATTCAAACCACGAGAATACGGTTTTGTGGAAATGTTCAGTTTTAATTATAAATTAAAGCGGAAGTGGGTACCGGTTTTATCCTTCAGGCGGCCAGAAATCAATGCCGGCAATGCACAACTTTCACAAATATACGCATTCAACGATTTTCTGTCCACATTAGTAAAACAATTCGCTGAATGAAAATACACACAGTAAATTTTGAAGAACGCACACAAATTTACGTTATGTTTTGCATTCAGCGAAAAATTTTACTAATGTGGTAGCAGCACTTACAATTCGAGCGCTTGATTTCAAATTCTTGCCAAGATTTTAAAAATCAACCACCAAAATTGCCAAATTTCACATAAAGCTACGATTCATTTTACACGATTACTAAAAATGTGCGCATTGCAGGCATTGGCTTTAGGAACCACCATCAACAATTGTTCCGAAGAAATTTCCTCCTCTTGTTCCTACAAACTCTCGAAAGCCATTTAGAAATTTTTACCATTGCGGTTTCTGCCTTTCGGATTGCGCTATCCAGACATCAGAGCACAATCCTGGCCGGACAAAAACTCCAGCCCAACACGATGACGTCATATTGTTAGTGGGGGTAAAAAGGGGGTCAAACTGAAAATCCGTCGCTTCGTTAATCTCGGTGCGGGGTCGGCAAGCTGCGACCGCAGGCAAGAACTCGATCTAACCTTGACTCGTCGCAGCCACTCGTCGCCATCTGCCGGCCTTTCGTCGCTCAAATCCTCGTAGATGCGGTTGTCCAGCCACTGGTCATCGGGAGGGCTGCTGAGGGGGTCCGGGGTGGCCGACAGGCTGCTGCGACCGGAAGCCTGGCTGCCCTCCGCACTGGCGGGCAGCTGAAGGCCGGTCTCTGGAGGATCATCGGACGGCTTCACCGTCGCGGTCAAGTGGCGTCGCCAGCGGCTTTCCGCCGCCTCCATCTCCTGTCTGTCGAACCAGACACTCTCTTGTGCCAGGCAGGCCTCGTGCCACAGCGGAGGAGTATGAGGAGGCGGCGGCGACGATCGCGAGGTGGTCGCGGCTGTGCTTTGTGTCGCTATGTGTGTTGTTTGTGGAAGCAGGTTGGGGGGCGCCAGGGGCTGGGAGATGGGAGTGTCTAAATGGGGTTCGTCGCAGATTTCGCCTCCAGAGAGCTTCTCCTCGTCATGAAATAACGACGGGTTATCAGGTTCGTCACAAGACGCCTGAAGCAGATCATCATCTTGGGTTGTGGGATGTGGCGTTTGTCGCGCATTAGTAGCATCACCAGAGGTGCCTGAGGTCGTCGCCTCATCGTGGAGAGGATCGGGTTCGTCGCAAACTGTTTGGAGCAGATTATCGTCTTGGGCTGTGCACGGCGGTGATTGTCTTGCAGCAGTATCGTCGCCAAATGCACCAAACATTGTCGACTCGTCGCCGAAGGACAGAAGACGAATGGGTTGGTCGCATAGCTCAGCGTCCTGGGTTTTGTGTGGTGGTGTTTGTCGCGCTGCAGCATTATCATCAGAGACACTAGAAATGGTCGTGTCGTCTCCGAATAACGACGGGCGAATGGGTTCGTCGCAAACTGTTTGGAGCAATTCATTATCCTGTGTTGTGCACGGTGGTGCTTGTCTTGCAGCAGTATCGTCGCCAAATGCACCAAACATTGTCGACTCGTCGTCGAAGGACGGCAGACGAATGGGTTCGTCGCATAGCTCAGCGTCCTGGGTTTTGTGTGGTGGTGTTTGTCGCGCTGCAGCATTATCATCAGAGACACTAGAAATGGTCGTGTCGTCTCCGAATAACGACGGGCGAATGGGTTCGTCGCAAACTGTTTGGAGCAATTCATTATCCTGTGTTGTGCACGGTGGTGCTTGTCTTGCAGCAGTATCGTCGCCAAATGCACCAAACATTGTCGACTCGTCGTCGAAGGACGGCAGACGAATGGGTTCGTCGCAAACTGTTTGGAGCAGATTATCGTCTGTGTGAGGAATCGTTTGTAACGCGGCATCATTCTCGCCAGAAATTTCTGAAACATACTCCTCGTTGATCGCTTGATCTTCAACTAACTCGTCGCGGAAAGTCTCCAAAGATGGCGGGATGGCGCCGCCCTCGTCGACACCATCGTCCTCGACTCGGAAATCGCGAATTTCGTCGACGGGGGACCCTAGAAACTCTTCTTGTCCATCGCCAGTGTCGCGGAGGGCCGGCGGCGCAAGATCGTAGAGCCTTACTGTCGAGGGTTCTTCGTCAAAGACGTCGGCGACGTCGAGACAGACTTCGGCATGGGCGCTGCGCAGCCGGTTTTTGGCGTTCTCGAACGACACCTTTTTTGCGAAGCTAGCCGCCTCCTCAGCGTCGTAGGCCTCGGCTTTCACAGGCTGCTCACTTTCAGATGGTGCCTCTGCCGCCGTCGCCTCATCAGGGGCGTTGCCTTCCTCTTCTGACAAGTGGAGGGCGTGCCACGGGATCGGTGTCCGGCTGCGTCGCGGTCGCTGTTTGCGTCCCTTCTTGCCAGAACGAGGCTCGTTGGCATTGTCTTCGACACCGGTGCCGCCGGCATCGTTAGGCTCCGGCGCCGCGAGAAGTTGCGACGGCATCGCCATCCCACGCTTGGCGCCGCTCTGACGGTGACGCCTGCTCTTGCTGGCTTTGCCAGCCGCCTCCATGACGATCGATTCCTCGGGCGAACTGACGATGGCGTCCTGCGTGGGCGCAACGTCGCTCTCCGGCGTTGTCGCGCTCTCGGAACATCTCGTGACGATAACGTATCCCACGGATGACGGCGGCTGGAGCGTCGAGGTGCCGAGGCTGGTGTCCAGCGAGGAAAAGTCTATTTGGACATCTGGCAACGTGGGGTCGTTGTTTGTGGCTTCAGCCTCGGGTTCTGGAAGGCTTGCGTCAATTGTGTTGTCAACATGAGCTTCCTGTGTCGTAATACCAACAAAGTCCATTTTTGTATCTGATAATGTGAAGTCTGATGACTTGATCTCAATTTGGTCATCAGCAACCTCGGCATCGACTTCTGCATCGAGCGAAACTATTTTAAGATTGCCGTCAATTTCTGCATCTGGCAATGCAATGTCAGTTTCTGATGTTGGTAATGCGACGACGACATTGTCTTCAACGTCTGCACCCGTCGCCGTAATGCCAATTGGAGATGGCCACACGATGTCCATGTTTTCTTTATGATCTACATCAGGTAACGCGATGTCAATTTCCGATTCAGACAATGTGACATCAACTTTAGCAGAAATGTCATCATCCGGCAACATGATGTTAGCGGCGTCAACTTCTGCATCCAGATATGTTATATCGATGGTGTCAGTTCCCGCTGGTGGTTCAACGTCGGAATTGACTAATATGGCGTCCAGGTCAGCGTCCAGCAAAGCGGTGGCGTCGTCCTTGTCGGCGTCGACGACTTCCCAGTCGTTAATTTCCTCGTTAAAGAAGCTCGGCTCTTCGGTGAAATGATCTTGAATAAACGAGGCGTCGAAATTCCCGACTTGCGCCGCTTCGTCAAGGGTAAGCTTTGCTGTGGCTTCGGAAAGCGACGCCACCGCTGCTCCGCTTTCATCCTGCTGAAGGCCTGATTTTGCCTTCTTTTTCTTCTTCTTCTTGCCTTTGAATGATAACTCGAAAGGGTCAACTTCGACGACGGAGTCGGAGGTCGCAGCAGCCGCAACTAGATCTGCAGCAAGTAGCGTCGCATCATCTTCAGAGGTCACCAGAGCGGCTTCTGTGGTGTCAGTATGAGTAGTGGGCGCTTCCATGGCGTCAGGGGCCACAACTTGTACAACTTTAGGTATATCTTCGGCGTCAAATTCAATTTCCAGAGGCACTTCAGCGTCATCAGGCTGGACTTTCATTGGCACTTCCGTAACGCCCTCCAGAAGCGCTGTAGCTTCCGTGTCATCGTTCGTAATTTCTGAACAAACTACCGTGTCATCAAACGCTAAATCCACTGCTGCTTCTACATCAACGAGCACAATTTCCGCTTCATCTTTGGTGGTGCCAGGCGACTCCACCATGGCGTCAATGACGTCGAACGCCATGGCCGATATTTCCTTCGTGACAAAAGCCGCACTTTTAGACACCGCTTCTGTAATTTCGGGCAGTGCTTCCACGGCGTCGTTGCCCTCTAGTTCGGCGGCGCTCCAGCCTTCGTCCTCAGAGATCAGCGACATGCTCGTCTGGCGTTCCGACTCGGTGGACGACGCTCGGCCCTTGTCTTCCAGCTTCTTCTTGGCTCGCTTGATCTTGCGTCGTACTGGAGCCTGCTCCGAGCCGGTGGCGCCGCGCAACTCTGCGGCTGTCGGTACCAGCTCTCGCTCGCTGCCGAGCCGCTCGGAGTCAGTGGATGACGCCCTGGCGCCCTTGCTCTTGCGCGTTCTTTTGGGTTTCTTAGTGACTTTGATTTCGTTGTCTCCTAAAAGAGACGTTGCGACGCCGTGCTGCCCGACTTCTCCTTCAGAAATATCTCTCGTTACATCCGTCAGCTGACTAGAAGCTTTTTTCTTTGGTTTCTTCTTCTTCTCTTGCTGACCAGCATCTTGGGCACTGGCGGTGGCGTCGTCACCGCCGTGCTTAACTGGCGACTGACTAGCTGCTTGTTTCATTTTTGGTTTATTCTGACTGCCACTGGGTGCATCTTGGTCTTTCTCTGACCCTGCGCTATCTGCCGGCGCAGTGATCTTTCCCTTCTTTTTGGATTTCTTTGATTTTTTGACTTCAGTCACCGCACTGGAGGCTTGACTGCTGCCAATGTTTTGAGGAAGTAGTGCAGTGGCGACGCCTTTAGCAGGCACTTGATCACTGGCGTCAGCCACCGAGACAGTGTCTGCCTCGAATCCGAGTAATGGACTCTCCCTTAGAGACATATCTTCCAGTAACGTCCTGCTTTCTTGCAGAGCCGTTTCTAGCGTGGCGTCGCCGTCTGTTTCAGCAATGCCGGACTTACTTTTCTTCGTCTTCTTCTTCTTGGCTTTTTTGGGCAAACTTCCAGCTTCAATCACTAGTCCCGATTCTGGATTACCGCTGTCGCATTGACGTTCTTGACCACTGGCGATTGGTTTATCCTGGGAGAAATCCCGCGACGCCGTTGCTGTTTCTTCGGTGTCTTGATGGGGCGCTGCGTCTTCAGTTTTTTCTTTGTCTTTTTTGATTGCACCATCCTCGCCAGTCTCCAAACCTGATACGGTGTTACCGTCAATATTCTCAGGCACTTGGCCAAGGTCGTCGTCGCCCTTTTTGCCCTTCATTTTACTTCCATCTTCAGGCTCTATACTCGTTTCTTGGCAACTGCCGGCATTTTCAAGCGGCAAGCTTGAGTCACCAATGTCCACACCTTTTTTATCCTTTGCCTTCTTTTTCTTCTTTTTGCTTTTTTTGGTTTTACTTCCATCCGCAGTTTCCAGACCCGATTCTGGACAACTGCTGGCAATTTCAAGCTGCACACCACCAGCGTCGCCACTTTCAGACGCTTGGCCACCAACGTCCTCACGTTTTTCCTCCGGTGCCTTCTTCTTCTTCTTGCTCTTCTTCGTTTTGCTTCCATCTGCAGTTTCCAAGCCCGATTCTGTACAGCTGCTGACATTTTCAAGCTGCAGGCCACTGGCGTCAAAGCTTTCAGACATTTGGTCGCCAATTTCCTCACGTTTTTCCTCCGGTGCCTTCTTCTTTTTGCTTTTTTTGGTTTTACTTTCATTTGCAGTTTCCACACTCGATTCTGGACAACTGCTGGCAATTTCAGACGCTCGGCCACCAGCGTCCTCACGTTTCTCTTCCGGTGCCTTCTTCTTCTTGCTTTTCTTCGTTTTACTTCTATCTTCGGTTTCCAGACCAGATTCCGGACAACTGCTGACATTTTCAAGCGGAAGGACATTGGAGTCGATGCTTTCAGAAATGTGGACACCGGCTTTCTCCGGTGTCTTCCTTTTGCTCTTCTTCTTGTTCTTCTTCGTTTTACTTCCATCTCCGGTCTCCAAACCTGATTCCAAAGAACTGCCTGTATTATCAATCGGTAGGCCAATAGCATCGTTACCTCCAGACGTCTGGTCATTGGTTTTATTCGTGGCACACATCTCCAGGCCACGATCGCCCCCTTGGGTTACCCGTTCTTCCGCATCCGAGTGCGGAGAAGCCTTCTTGGCGGCTCCCTTTTTCTTTGGCTTGCGGGTCTTGATAACTAGCGTCTCTATGCACGCTGTGGCGGGGGGCGCATAGCCACCAGGCACAGGAGTGGGAGCCCGCGGCCGCCTGGGGGCGCCGGACAACATTTCCTCAACTCCGCCGCCCTTCCGCTTCTTCTTGGATTTCTTATCGGGGGCGGCCGCAGGCTGTCTCTCCTCCGGGACCATCTTGGGTTGTTCGGCGCTTCCTGTTGGCGTCGTGCCAACAGCGCTCCTTCCAGATGGTTCTCGCACGTAAACATCTTCATCGCGTGAGTCAGGCTCCGCGTCGCGCAACGACGACGCATTCTCTGCCTCCACGCTTGACCACCAGTCCAGGGACTCCCGCGTCGGCAAGGAGTGCTGGGTCACATCCGAGGCTGCAATGGTGGCGTTGGATCTTTGTGGTTGCTCGGACTGCAGGCCAGCAGCGAGCACCTGCGCGTAGGTCAGCAATGACTGACCCGCGTCGAGGGGCTGCGGCGCTGGTCGATTAGAGGCGTCGGCGTCTTCAGACGTCACGTGGACAGTCGGCGGCGACATGGCCGCCACCGACCTAATCATCGGTGGGTCGGAAGGCGGCGGGGCGCGGCACGCATCACTTTCACCCGACTGCTGCATGGCTGCGGCGGTGGCGGTGGTGGCGTCGACGTTCGCGCACCGACTCTCGAAAGCGACTGCTGCTGCACTTTTGGCAAAAGCGCAGGGCGTGCCCGCGCCGCTGCCGCCCACGCAGGCGCTATTTCTGGATTCGTCATCTGCTGTGCAGGTGGAATCTTCCATTTCGTCGGAAGCGAAACCGGCAAGATGAGGCTGCTGCTCCTGCTCCTCCTCCTCCTCCTCTTCCTCCTCCTCGCGGATGGCGACGCCGTGTGCCGCTCCTGTGGCATCGACGACATCCGTGACCTCCGACGGACGGTTGGCAGGAGCATCTTCCTGCGGTCGGGGGGTACTTTCCCTGCTGGCCACCTCTAGAATGGGGCTGACACGGCCGGAGAGCACGTCGGCGTATGATGGCTTGGACAGGGAGGAGGCGACGCTGCCGTCAGGCGCCGCAGCGGGCTGCTTCCGGGGTGGGCGTGGGCTCTTGGCCCGGGAGAAGGTGAACGTCGGCTTCTCGCTGCGGATGGCGCCGGCAGGTCTGGATGGCTCCGCGTAGCCGGGATTCGTGCGGTCGTTGTGTTCGCTGCCGCTGGGATGCACGGCGTCGTAGCGTCTCAAAGCGCTGGAACTCGGGACACCATAGTGCAAGAAATCGCCACCATTTTTAACGACGGCGTGCTGTTGGACGTCGCCGAGATTCGTGGCTTTGTTGGAATTTAATGCATAGCGTGGCTTGGCTTCGCTGGGATGTAATGCGTATTTTGATTGCGTACAGGCGTAGCGTCTGACGTCGTCGGAATCCGCAGGCTCAAAGTCGCGCAGAACGTCGGATTCACCGGACTCCGGCGGCGACCGGGGCTCCTCTGGCGTCGCCGGGTCAGGCGGTGACGGTGACTGTCCAAACGGCGAAGGGCTGGCGGCGCGTCCCAGCACCACGTCGGCGTAGGAGAGGCGCTGGGCGGCGTTGTCTTCGGATGAGGAGGACGGCGACGACGAGCGTCCTGGGTAGAGGCTTCGCAGCTGGCGTGCCTCGACGGCCCTGGCCTGGGCGGAGAACTGACCAATCCGCTCTCGACTTTGCGTGATCTGCCGCACGTGGAGGCCCTGTTTTGGACAGTCACCGGAAAGTGAATATTTCGGGCACAAGAGAGATAGGATTCTGGGAGGTGGGAGTGACACACGGAGGTGAGGAAACCACAAGTCGCGCTTGCACTGAAACTGCGTGTTTCTGGGCGGGGAAGCATAGCTCACTTTGTCAAATTTCAAATAAATGTATAAATAGACCTTTAGAGCTACTCCTGGGAGATACCTCGTATTTCTGAACAAAACGATGCATGAGTGAAAAATAAACAGCAAGTTTATTATGTTGAGCAGTTGCAGATTTCGAACGGTTGATGTGTAAAAATAAAAAGTAAATCACCAATGGATCCTACAAAGGTTTCGTTCGGGTAGTGAACTTTTAAGTTTATATTTCGCCTGAAAAAAATCGTCTAAATAAATACTTGCATGCCATAAGACATTTCATAAGACTGTTCAGGCGAACTGAAAGCCGCATGTATCCTAATTTAACGAAAGCACGTTAAACTAAATTTAAAAAAACTTAGAGCAAATGAGTAGAGGGGTACGTAACCCGGCTTTTCGGTCACCGCAATTTCAGTGCAAACACGAGGAAACCGCTAGCGTTCTAACCACCCGGAGGTGGGTATTCGGGAAAGCGGGGTTTTGGAGACATGTGTGCGTGTTTGTGTGTGCGTGCGTGTTTGCGTTCGCGGGTCCTTCCTAATGCAATATATACAACATGACCCCCTAACGGCGGTGCTACGAGTACAGGGGGTCGGGGTCGGGCGTCCCTCGCTGGATAATGCCCTTGATTCGCTCACTGACAGCTGCGATCTTTTCCTGAATCTGCCGCACTTTTTCGTGGCAAGCCTGCAGGGGGTGCGGGGGGGCACCGCAAAAAAAGGCACTTGATTACTGTGGGGCAAAAAAACAAAACTCGTCCCAGTGGGCTAGTGGTCATTCCTAAGCCTTCTGGAGTAGAGCCAGAATCTGTCGACTTTCGTCAGATGCCAGAATGTTTTTTCACGAAAATACATTAAACTTGAAGATGGAAAATTTCTCTATTAAATGCAAGGAGCAATTTAACAAATGTTCTCACTTAGAGTACCATGTAACTTTCCTCTAAAAATCATGAAACAGATTTCGTCTTAGGTTTAGCAATCTTCCATTTTCAATTTCAGTTGTGTGTCCCGAAGACCCGAAAATTAAGGAGAGGCCTTCAAATTTAGCAACAAAACAACTGAAATAATAAGACTGGGCCAATAAATGGGACCCTATATGCTGTGGTGGGAAAATCGCCAACTTGGCAGACAAAAACAAAAACATCGACAGTATACAAATCAACATCCAAATTTGGAGGGGACCGTAATTCTGTGTTGAGAATACGCGGGCGACAAAACCATGTGTTCATCAACGAGTTACATATATTTTGTCATGTGTGTCGAGTTTTAACTTGGCACATTCAAACGAAGGCTCAACATCACAAGAGAACACTGGAAAAGCGAAAACGAAAAGCGGGATAACTCACATGTTGTTCCTCCAGCTGCCTCTTGGGATCACGTGGGCTAAAGGCCGGACTAGAGACAATACGCAGTTGCTGCTCGGCCTGCGCTATGTGGCTCTTCAGACGCTGGATCTCCTGCGAAACGCAACACACACAAAAAAAGCGGCAGAACGCTGATTAATTAGCCGGTTCACAATTACTCGATGGCTGGTGAAAGCCGGTGAACGACTTACCTGCTGATAGTGTTCCAGCTGCATGACGGAGATCTCCAAGGTCTTCACCTGCTCGGATACGATGGCTTGCAAGGAGGTCAGTTCAGCAAGCAGGCCCCGCCCTTTCATGATCACCTGGTTGTCCTCAATGGGCGTGCCTTTGAGGTGGACGGCTAGCTTCTCTATGGACATTGAGATCTTGGCTTTCTGAATGGCAATGTCTGCGAGCATTTTCTGGAAGAAAACGAAACTGGTAAGCGACAGGCGCGAAGGAGGATTTTGGCATGGCAGGAACACAAATGGTCACAATACCTCTCTCAGGCCAAGCTGATCCCTCAGTGACTTTTTCTTGCCATGGGGCGACTCTATGCTTGGCTTAGCCTTCTCCAGCCAGGTGGCGACCTCTTTGACCTTCTTGTCGCACTGCTCCCACTCCTCAGTCAGCTCTCCCAGGAGGGCTGTCCTCTGCTGGACCTCAGATTCAACGTCCACCTTCTCTTGCTCAATGTCGGACAGCATCTTTGGCAGCTCGCCCGAGTTGCACGCTTGCATGATCTTCTCTAGCTCCCGGATCATCTCCGTGACGTACTTCTGAGAATGCTGGCACTCTTTTTGCACGCCCTTGAAGAAAATTGTAAAGGCGACGTTAGATGACAAGCCAAAATAAAAACAAGAAAAAAACGTTACAAATATTTTGTCACCTGATACTCGGCATGCTTCTGCTTAGTCGACGCCAGGTTTGGGTAGCTGAGCGGCGCGGCCAAGAACTTCCTGGTCTTGTCCAACCAGGCTCGGAGGGCCTCGTGCGCTTGCAGGAAGAGCTGCCAAGATTCCATGGCCAATGAGATTTGTTCGCGCCGTTCCTCGATCACGGACTTCACCTGCACCATTTGGTCTGCCAGGGAAGCGATGGTGTTTCGGATGAGAAGCTGTTCGTCGGAATTTTGCGTATTTTCAACAAGGGTCTGCCCGTCCCTCCTCGCTTTGCTAAGCCTGTCTTCGATGCTCTCCCAATCGGCAAGTATCCTCTGAAAAAATAATAATAAACCAGCCAATGTAGAGACTTTGGTTACCAAAGACCTGTCGGACAAGCAAGATTTCAGTTCCTCGTCACATATTCGCAGTCATTAACCAACAGACGTTTGCAATTCTGCTATTGGTATCAGTGGATTCTAAACCTACCTGGATATGGTGCCTAAGATTTTCAGGTTTTTCTGTCTTGTCCAGCACCTTGGATTCGGCCTGCTGGAGCCAGGACTGTACAAACTCCACGTCACTCGTGAAGTCGTAGCGGATTGTCCGTGCCCGCTTCATCTCGCGTTCCTTGTCGTCCATGGCCGCAACCACGGACTCTGACAGCAGCTCCAGGGAGGAGATCTGCTGGCCAGCCTCTGCCGGCACGGACTGCCCCGTTGCCTTATAGCGTGACTGCTCGCCAGCCCCCAGCATGGATACCTGCTGGTCAAGCTTGGTCACATGCGCCTTCATTTGCTGCAACGACACAAAAGACAAAAAATTATAATTTTATAAAAATTTCTGCAGGGATTTTCATTCGCTTCAACTAAAAGAAACAACCTTGACAATTTCTGAGTGCTCTGAAGTAGGCTTCATAGCACTCTTCGCACACTCTTCACAGATAAAATTTAACCGCCCAAGTTGTGATTTGTGGCTGAATACTTACTATTCGTCCTCGGTATGTAGCTTCAGAGTACATTTCGCTTGTACATTCGCGATTATACCCAGTTCGCCAGATACGTCCTCAGTCTCGGATGGCAAGATTATTTTGTCGTGTTCGCACACGTTCGCAACTATGTTAATTTGGTGTAAACCGGCACGGCAATGTATTGCACGCATCTGACGTGCAAATTATGCAATCGTGCAAGTCACCCAACAGTCGCCAACATGCAGCCCACGGCTCAACGCCCACGTGGTCCGCCTCCCACGTGCTAACTTCCTTGACCCAGGGGTCATATCCTCGTCCTTGAGGGAAGCCCCCTCAGTTTCGCAAACAGATTAAACAATCGGATGATGACCAAATACCAGCAGTGATTAATCATCACCTGATATACATGTAAAAACAAGTTGGCGATTTTTTTTATAGACATTTTTAGAAAGATGACCAACTTTAGGATAACTTTTCAACTGACAAATTGCCAATGTTTCAAATGTTTGACTACTGCACCAGCAGCCAACAGTTTTGCGCAGGTGACTGTGAAGAGGCCGTAACATCATCTCAATCTTAGATCCGGAGAATCACGTGGGGATATTCTCGTTCGCGATTGGCTCTCATTCATGATCATATTATGTAAACACTTTACCCCCACGTCAGGCATTTTGAATCACCGACTTTGTTTACCCTGGGCTAACAACGGGCATAAATATAAAAACAAAACTGCTGACAAGGATTCCGGGTGCCAACGGATGATCTGTTGACTTTTAACAAAGTTGGGAGTTGGAGCCAAAACAGGCACGTCGCACTGTTGTGATCTGAAGGCTGGCAAGTACCAAGAGGTACAAACTCAAGGGGATATACGAAACTTCCATTATTCATAAAGGACAAGTGCGAGAGATCTTTATGTAACCCTCCCCACTCTTATTTTTTAAAAGGTCCCAAACAAGATGAACATCACATCTCCAAGGGAGATATCAGGGGCTCGTACCAGTTTTGGACTTTTCCCGAGCACCTGGCCCAACCCGCTTTCAGTTTACCTTCAATGTGGACTCTACGGTCTCCTCGTCCGGGTCGTAGACGTCCAGATTGTCGATGTCCGCCTGCATGTTCTGCAGGGCTATTTGGAGCGCCGAGATCTCGGCCTCGAGGTTCTCTAAGTGGGTGAGTTCGTCCTGGGCCCACTTGAGCTTGCTTTCTAAAGCGTCGCAGAGCCTGGAAGGATAAAAAGAAGAAGATGAACAAAAAAAAGGAAAACAAGAATGAATGAGGGAGAACCGGGATGCAGGAGCGAACGGGATCGGCTGCGAGGCCTTGGCCGCCGACCTAAAAGGGGGTACACCTCCGTCACCTCGACGCAGGGAATGCACACCGCCGCTTCTTGAAGAAGGGCCAAGAATCCGGCAGAAAATAGCGTCGTGATTAACCGGCACGTTCGCTCTCGACGCACGATTTTCCTTCCGGTAGGCGCGGACAAACGGGCAAGAAATCGCGGTACACGGCATCCCCAACCTAGACCCCGTGACTTTGCTGATCCCCAGATCAATCTGAATGGGCCAAGTTAGTTAGGCCTGGAGTTGCTGGGGGTAGCGCTCATGCGATTGTCAGAAATGATGTGAAGACTACTGTACCATAAGGAATACTGTACCAATATCTTGGATCATGAGGAACCTTGTCCCAATGTCTTGTACCATAAAGATCGAACGCTCCAATCATTCTGTACCATCTTTCCTCAAATTCCATCAACTTACCCCAATCTCCCTGGGATCCCCCGTCCCAATCCTCCGAATCCTTATGAAATGTACAAGATTCTAAGAATTTTGTTGTTGTCTGGTGACCCATATATCTTTCAAGAGTTCAGACATTCGGCAATCGTCTCAACTACCCCCTCCCATCCAGACGTGACTGTCTCAAAACCGTATAAACTAACGAAACTGGTCTTGAGCACTTCCAGTTCGGCAAACCAAACAGAGGTGTTTTCTGTAGCTCCAAAAACCAGCTCCGATTGCCCCATTCCGTGCATGCGCCTAATGACCTCTGACCCGAAATCGACGCTTCCGCATCACGTCCTCTTGGCGTTGGCGTAACGCGCGATTCTGCGACGTGTTATACATACACTCCCCACTGGAAGTTTCCATTATACGCAAAAATACGCAATTCTGTACGCTGTACAGTAGTCTCAAAGAGAAATTGACGTCTACATCGCAATTTTCCTACTGAGTGCATAAAATGGCAGTCATAAATGAAGATGTGCTTTTAATGGTATCCAGACAAATTAAAGCTCAAAAAAGGATATTTGGACAGGCCGAAAGTCTACGGAGTTACGCAATTGTCAAACGTTATCTTTTAGGTTACGTTAGGTCATTCGCCAGACTCGGTTGTAATATGGCCTATATACTTGCAATATTACACATTTAATTTAATTGAACGTGACATTTATAACCAAAACTATTCATTTGACAAGCATTGGCATGTGTTTTAAAATAAACACATAGTTCCAACACAGTTAACCAGCATTTCCTTATCATTGGAATAAATCTAACAATTCTGCATTAACAAGTATACCACATGTCTTTCAAGTGAAGCATCTTGAAAGGTTTAGACCCACTTTATGCTATTTGAACCCCGTTTTTGCCTAGCCTAACCAAATTATTGCGTGGGCGAGATAGCATGTCGGCGAAGTGGGACAATACGTCTTGAACATGATATCCTCCAAGACGACAACTTTAAAGTTGACATCTTGGAGATATTCGGCTGGCCGATGGTCACACGTGAGGCCATCGGCAACCTCAACGTAACCGTGACGTCATAATGACATCACGGCTATTCTTCCCTGGTTATTTTCGCGGGAATCTTGACGGGACCTTCATCTCCAAGGCCGATATAGCCACGGAAAATCTCGTAAATAGGTCGAACGCTTCCGTAGAGCATTCCAGGTGGAGGCCACAAGAATTTTCCCGAAATATAACATGACGATCGCAAATTTGCGAATAACATCGCAACTAGTGCCATGCAGTTAACCGCAGTTAGTCCCAGTTTTTATCACTGGCTACCGGACGAACAAGTCTAAACTAATTTTGCCTTAAAATGTCATTTGATTTGTTAAAAATAAATTAATAATTAATAATCTTGTTTTGTACAATATGCCTCTACACGCTCTCCAAATGCTAGATTACATCTAATGACACACCGTTAATTGTTATTGCTACATGGTTATGAGGCCTTTTAAATTGAGCCGATTAAATCACACCAAATTTGGTGCAACTGACCCCCCTCCATGCTCTAACCCCCGTTTAGTAATTGTCACTAATTGCATGATTACATTAACGTTTAATTAACTCCGAGCACATCGACGTTTAACCGGCCCATCTAACTTCAGGTTAACTCGTCCCTAACTTGGTGCAACCAAAGTCCTTAACCGACCGGTTCCGCAAAGGCGAGACACCGGTCGCTGCGCATTTACGCCGGCTGAACCCGACTTACGTCAAGCTGCTTTTTTTCCCTGCCTGCCAGTCCCCCGGCCCCACGCACGCGGCACCCGTCCCACTCGCGGACGGCCGGCCAGCGCCTTCCCCGGCTACGTACCTCCAGCCATCCAGCAAAACAACCCCTTCTCGGATCGCCCTCTAAAACTCGAATGGCGGCTCGTGGACGACAGCAGCGCCTTCTGCAGCTCTCATGACCAAGAATAGCGCCGGCGTCACGCACCATAAATCACGGAGGCGGCGTAAGTGCGCCCACGCCGTCGTGTGGCGAGGGGGAGGCGGCAGCGAGCAAACTTCCCCCCGTGGTCTTGCTCGGCCTCGACGAATGTAAACAAAAACGCCGACCGGGCAACCAATGGACGTCGGTGGCACACAAGCAAGACTATCGCCCGTGAAATACTTTGAGACGGGTTTATCGTTTCACATGGCCTCCAAACGCCATGTCGCAAGATGCTCCTGATATGAAATGTTTTTCTCATTTGGCGAGTGCTTTACTTAAATGTTCTTATCACATTTAAAGATATGTTCATACAACAGCGAATGCAAGGAAAACGGTCTCAAATCATGCATTTCGCGAATTATCGCAAAATGTTCTTTTATCATGTTCTTTTATCACAAAATGTTCTTTTATCATGTTCTTTTATTTTGTCATACTTCAGGTGATCACAAATGTTCGTTTATGAATATGCAAGTGATCACACATATTGTGCAACTATTTACAATATATTCTTTTGCCATTGTGCATTTCATCACGTGTTCTCTCAACTTTGTGCTAATAATAAAAAATGTCCATTTGTAGAACGGGGGAACGCTCACTTAAAGTTCCCTTGCCATTTAAAAGAATGACGACTAACTTATTTTCTTATCATTTAATATCACAACATATATTGTGCAACCACAAGATTGGAGGTGACAGCACAATGTTTATCGTTTGACGTGTGGGCATTCCATTGGTCTTAGAAATCTTAATTCTTCATCTGATTGACTGCCAAAAAAAACAACTTCAAGAACGATCCTCATGTGTTTGTAAACACCTGTCTCCCGAAATTTCAAAATGGCATATTTTTATTTCAGCATCCCATAAACGAAGCCGCAAAGCCATTCCCCAAACAGTACAGTTTAAAATTTATATTTGGCACGCCTCGATATATAATATCCAGTCTTTTTGGCAAACAGTTGTCCCGTGACATTTTCTGGGTCAAGACAAGAACAATGCAAATGGAACTGGAATACTTTAGACCAAAGTTTCGTCAGGAAGTTTCGGATCTCTCGCGTTTAAATATCGGTTTTCAACATTAAAAAACTTGCTTTTCGAAACTGCTTTAGATGACACGATGGTGTTTTGCTAGTTTTGATTGAGTCAAATAAAACATTTATCTTTCTCAGTCTACTTGTCTATCTCAGTACGCATATATTGCGCAATTTGTTTGCAACGTAAGTATTTTTTTAAACATTTGATTTTCCTTTCCAAGTAGCGATTATAAAGCTGACATCATGGCCAAAGCATTATTTATCGAAAGGTATAACCCTATGGTAATTTCACGTCAACTTTTAAGTGTCTATTTTTTCAAACTTCAAATTACGACATTTTTGCATTCCAAAGTTAATGACGTCACTTCTAAGCTATAAAAGCTGTTTCCATTTTAGAATTGCAAATAATGGCGCCATTTGCCATCTCAAACACAGCATGTATTTTCGCATTGCAATTCAATGACAATTACTTGTATGCTGAAAGTTAATTTCATTTTAGTATTCCAAACCGGTGGCGTCATTTATTGGCGTATATCGACCGGAAATGACGTCACTATTTGGCAAAACTGAACATCTTTTTCTTTTTTAATTGCCCCATTTTCAAATGCAATTCCAATTTAAGGAATGACATAATGAAATATTCCCGAGATAGGCGGATCGATAATCGGCAACCCTGCATAGCACGAACGCCTTGTTAGGAAAACTTGCTGTCGTGAATGATGTTATACATGTAGCTTTCCTGCCATACACTCGTGCTATGCGTGGTTGCATACATAGTATGAGAAAGCTCTCCATTGCCCGTGCAATTTTAAAACACTAACCGTTAAAGATAGGGCAAAAAGTCCAATTATAATGTTGTAGGACGCCCTAAAATTAGTTAATGGATATATTTGAGATATTAATTATTCATCGCAAAGTTACAAATTACAACTTGGTTTCTCGTAGGTTTGCAACCTTGCATAGCACAAATGAGAGAAGTCAAATACAGTGGAACCTCGCATAACGAGCAATATAATTTTTTAAAAATGACTCGCTTAACGAGCGTTTGTTTCGCATAACGAGTGACGTGGATAGGGGAATCCCCGAATTG
>JAUJYV010000605.1:0-34253 GCA_033995625.1 Ophyiulus pilosus | reverse complement strand
GTCATTCTAAATAGACGTACCACGTAGGGGTCATTCTAAATAGACGTACCACGTAGGGGTCATTCTAAATAGACGTACCACGTAGGGGTCATTCTAAATAGACGTATCACGTAGGGGTCATTCTAAATAGACGTACCACTAGGGGCCATTCTAAATAGACGTCTGCTGTGTCTGCTGGCATGTGGACAGGGGGAATGCCATTATGGACGTCCACTAATGATGGTATTTTTAGGGCTTTTTTGGATTTTATGACTAATTGAGTTTTAAAGGTCAGTGAAAAGGGAAAAGGGACACTAGAAGTGCCCAGTTCCAAATGTACTTTCATTTTTAAAACCTCGGGAAAGTCGGTTATAATTCTTCAAGATTATGTTTCTACGTCGAGAGTATTTAAAAGTAGCATAGGTAACCCTAAGTTAATAGAGAGATTGAGCCAGCCAACGTTAACGTTAAAGGCGGGAAGGACTCGAGGAGCCACGGACTGAACAACCCAATGAACTAACTGTACTTTATGAGTCCGCATGCATGGTTTTTCCCTTCCCGCCTCTAACATTAAGGTTAACGTTAAGGCGTTGGCTGGCTCAATCTCTCTAATATGTTTGCTCAGATTTATATCCATATTTAATAAGTCGTGATTCCACCAGAACAAAATGGGCTTCATCAGTTGCTATCACTGCGCAATTCCATCATTATTAAATCTTGTTAACATGTGCAGCAGAAAACGTGTTATCCGAATCGATACGAAACGAACATAGTTTTAAAACCGCAAGAAAAATGCACTTGGAAACGTTTGAGGCATGTTCAAAAATGTTTGAAAAAAAAAAAGTACTACTAATAGGCAGTAATGCATTTTCAGCGCGAGGATTAAAGCTAGAATGGTCTGTTTCCCCATTTGCAAGGACTAGGATTTGTGGTCAGTGGCTGGCAAAATTCCGATGTGCAAAATGCATCGTTAGCAACAAGAGCATTTCGCATTTCTCATCGGCACAAAAGCGATGAAAATACAGTTCGTCCAAGTGTTGGAAATGGGCGATCAATTGACAGGAAGGAAATCGATTACGGACGAAAATGTGCGATATATGTAGCTCTATGAATCCAAATGGCAAAATTGACTCAATCATTTCAAGCCCTTTCAACTCCCAAAGTGTTTTTGGAGAAAAACGTAATTTGTTACCAGCATTGAATTCTTGATGGTCAAAATGTGATTGTCATTTTAGTCTTTTTTTGCCATATGTCCATGTACATGCTTGAATACATATGTCCAATTTCTGCTACAAAACACGTCCATATTGTATACATGGTCGCATATTTTCATATCAATATGCGACATTCAAGCTGCATTTTTGTGTGCTTATATAAGGTGATTTTTGTGAATCTTAGCAACGCTGCAGAGGAATTCAAACGTCTGACATTTAAAAAAAATTACATATGGATGAAGCATATGAACTACAGTTATATTTAAAGGGGCGAAACTAAAAATGTCAACTTCAAATCAATACCTATTTTAAATCTAAAAATACAAACTTCGTCGTCAAATATTTAGAAACATTGTGCTGTTTATAATGCAGTAAAATAAATGTTAAACGTTTCATTTTTTATTTTATTAATTAATGCGTATAATTATATTACCACTTTATTAGTAATACATGTTAAGTTCAACACATCTAAATAAATGTAGATATACTTTATTAAATTTATGATTCCAACCAAAACTTATATTTCAAACAGGAATTTTGCATCAAATAGGTAATATTTGTAGTTTACATATTCGTATATCTATGTTTTAGATCGTTAAATTCAACACTTGGGTATAGTATACATATGTATAAAGGATGCCCCGAAATTCCTTCAAAAATTGACCCCCTGTCCACACAGTGTCAATGTTGTCCCAGACTTACCCCTCCCCCCATCATAGACGTCCTTCATTTTTATTGAAAAGTAGGGTGTCCAGAAAATTTGTTGCAATATACAAAGGTTCATCCTACAAATTTCCAAGCACCCATCTCGCTGAAAATTCCACAATATTTTTCCAGATTTTTCGATTAAAGGAAATTTCCTGACCTCGAAGGTAAATTCCAGCATAATATTGGTGTTTAGCACAAATTCAGGCTTAATTCCCGACTTTCTCGATGTTTTAAAAAGTAAAGTGCATTTGGGATTGGATATACATATCTTCCGATATCAATATCCCCTTTCACTGACCTTAAAACTTAATTAAACAACAGAAAAAACACAAAAATCCCCTGAAAAATACCATTATTAGAGGACGTCCTTTTTGAATGGTCCCTTAAGTGAGTCATTCTCTTATTTCGTGAGATGAGCAAATTTTTCAGTACAATATTGACAACAAATTTGTAAGAATATTACTATTATGGAAAATAAAATGTATTTCTTTTGGGAAAACTGTTGCTTCGTCGCCTTATGTGACAAAATTACACATAATATTCTCCCATTTTCTATTCGGACTGCTAAAAAAGGCTGAAGAAGACTTTGAAAAGTATATTAAAAGTTGTGCCAGCTTGACGTACGCCTCCGTGCCATTTCGTTAGTGATGGTTGAATGCGGAATGACACCGGAATGGCGATCGATGAAGGGGTCATCACCCCCCACTCCCCCCAATCCCCCCTTTCGTGTGTAAAAACCACCCCAGAGATAGCGATGTATGCGGCCATGTTCCTAAAGGTTCATCGTGAAAATTCTTTTCATCTATCATATATAGGCATGGCATTGGCTCGCTTATATTCATGGGCATTCACTGTTGAGGATGTTTCATATCAAAGATTTCTATCCTTGTATATGTATGTATTTATGCCTCTCGCAGTTGAATGCCTACGGATCGGAATTCGACTTTTCTTCAAAAACCCGAAATACACCGCAGCCAGAAAGTTAACAATTTGTCTTTTGAAACATGCGGAAGAAAACTGGATTTATGCCTAAAACTACATCTCGTTTTACTCCCACGGCAATATATCGCTGTCCAGCACATCGCTTTTCAGCTGCTTTTCCTATTACCATCTTCGAATCAATATATATGTTGCAAACGTAAAATGAAATATATTTTACTTGGGGAAATATATGAAGGTAGTACTTTAATAAATGCTGGCTTTTGTATATTAAGCTTCTTGTATTTTTTTAATACTTCGAGTCTATTATTTGAACTCAAAAATTGTATATCTAAATGGTATATTTGAATTAAAACTAATCATGAACGTATTAAAATTATACGTTTATGTAACTGTATCAAAATTGTATTACAGAAAGTTATTATATTTATTTAAACATTTTTTAAAAATTCTTAAGTATATATGGACGAGTATACTGTATGAAAAATGAATAAACAATGGTTAATATTCAAAAATTATATGGCAAATTGGATAATTTTTACATGAACACGATGACCACGATCCCAAACTAAGAGTTTGTAGTTTGTAGTTTGTTTACACAGACATTTTTACATTTTGTAATCAATATAAATGTTTTTTGGCAACAAATTTACTGAAACTTATCGCAAACATGTTTACGAAACCCTGTTTCGTGTTTCAAGTGTATACTAATCATTAGTGGCAAAACATGTAATAAATAGAGGCCTTAACGTTAGAGGCGGGAAGGGAGGAGCCACGGACTGAACTACCCAATGAATTAACTGAACTTCACGAGTACGCATGCGTAGTTCTTCCCTTCCCGTCTCTAACGTTAAGGTTAACGTTAAGGTGTTGTCTGGCTCAATCTCTCTAATATGAGCTGTAGAATGTAGCATATCTCTATAGGTTGGCTACATGTTGTAACTTTAAAAAATGAACTGTTGTTCGTTAAGTTTGAGACTTCCCATTGATATAAAAAATATATTCTCGCATGAAAGTTAATTTAAAATTCAGGTCTAATTTCCGGTAGCCAGAATATTTTAACGCGTTAGTGTGAAGGGCCTACCTTGAAAGTACACCCAACGGAATCACCTTAATTTTTCTCACTTAATGGAGCAGTTTCATTTCCTCCGAAGATTTTTCGTCCGTATATATATATATATATATACCTTATAAACACCACCTTCGTTTGTTTGCTTTAATTTCTTCCCAAATGCACTCATTATTTCACGGATACTTTTATCGTCTAACGTTAGATAAAACCCGGAATAAAAAAATTACAAATAAATATTCATTTGTATGCTTTGGAAACGTTAAGTAGAGCAAGAAAGCTTCTATAGGGAAAAAAAACATCCAATTACTTCAGGGTAATTTGCTCAATTTCACATTACCATCGGTTTTTTGCTAACGGCATAAGTTTTGTTAATTAATGCTTATATCGGAGAAGTGGTTCGGGGAGATTGGGCTTTAAATATAGGAATTACTAGCCGAGATTTCATCGAAATTGGTTAAAATAAAAAAAAATATTTTAATAATAATTGTGAAAATACGCAGAAATTTACGCACAAAAACCTCTTTGGAATTTAATTATATACTAATTCGGAGGTCAGATTTGATGATTGCTCGTGTACTTGGAGAAAGATGTAATTACACTTTGTGAAATGAAGCTACACAAATACTTTAATGGATCGAATTCAACTTTTAAACTAGGTTTTATACGGTGCAAAGAAATGGGATTTATACATCGAGTTTAATATTGATTTACTTAAATTGCAGTAATGTTAATATAAAAAAACCTGAAAATAAATTTCATATTAACGTATAATTTATTACTCAAACATTAAGTAAGGGTTAAAGGCATGAAGAGGTATTAAGACTAATAAATCTGAATTTCATTAACAATTATAGTTGAATGAAAAATGAATAGCGTATAGACATTTATTATACAGATTCAAAAAGCCCAATAAAGCATAAGCATAAATACATGTATAAATTATGAAAAGCACATTTTTGCAGTAAAAAAAAAATCAACAGATATTTTATTCTTGGCATGACTTTGAAATCTAAAAATCTGAATTTTAAATCAAAATGAATTTATTCATGATACATGATTATAAAACTGCATGTACTTGCTTTCCATTTCCATTCTGAAAACTATTTCAGTATTCACCCACAGACATGTCTTGTTTTCTATATAATAAATGAGCACTTATATCTCCGTCCTTTGCTCTTTCTCCATATAATGCCATATAGTACATGTAATAAAACTTCAAGAGTGTGAATAATGTTTGATTAAAACAAAGACATTTTTCTCAGATTTCATTTTCTAAGCAGCTATGTATGCAGTTCCTTGTCTTTTATAACGTGAATTAAGCAACATATTAAACAATTGTTCCTAGTCAACAACAAATTATTAAGCTGCAATGATTACAGAGTGTCTTGAAAATATGAAACTATAGGCTATATTATAATCTGCATTAGCTATAGAAAACTTAATTATTTAATAAATCTGGGGACATTTCGTCTCTATAAAGCATCTGACCCTATAAAGTGCTTACTCACGGGTGAAATATGACATGTATGGACATGTATGGGCCATACATGGACATAGTGGGCCATGTTTAACTCTTGATGGGCCAAATATAACCATGTATAGTTCATCTTTAGCTAGTTCTGTACCGCCCATATCTAGCCACATATGGGCCATACATAGATAAGTATGGGGCATATATGGACATGTGTGACCCATATATAGCCACGTATGAACCATACTTGGCCCTTTAAGATCAATACATAAAACTGTATGGGCCATATTTGGTCCTTGAAGGATCACACATAACCATGTATGGGCCACATTAGACGCTTGATTGGCCATATTTGGCCTTTGATGGGTCATACAATATCGCTATATATGAACCATATTTTACAAATGATGAGCGATTTGTGCATTAATTAGCAACTGATTATTCATTTATTAGCAATACTAAGTCATGTATAAACGATATATTAATTGCCACTGATTAGCAAATGATGAACCATACATGGACATATATGGGCGAGTATGGCCATGCATGGAGATATATGGCAGAATATGGTCATGCCTGACCATTTATGGACTTACCTGGCCATATGTGTCCAATTTCTGGTCTAACCATATTTAAAATTTAGCCATATATGTCCATACATGGCCCATATTTGGCTTTTTCTACCCAAATATATACAATGATATACCCAAACGAGTACATGTACTGGGACTGCATGTATTGTATCTGTCCCTCTAACGTGTCCACTCGCATATATCTGTCTCTATAAAGTGTGATGTTCAACTTTAATCGACTGGTTCTCGGATACCATATTTCCTACATTGTTCACTGGAAAAGCATTTAATCGAAAAGTAAAAAGGAATTGCGCTTCACTGGTGTTACGATGACAAGACTGGCAGTTGACATTGTCAAAAACTGTGTTAGTGAAATAAATCTGTGCCGAAATATATATCTATATGAAAAGCTGGGGCAATTTATCGCTTCTAGGCCTGTCTCATAAAAGCTCAATGAGCTTTTTTTTAGCATATCAACAGGAAAACATTTAAGCGACGACTATGTACTTCATTTCCCCTCCTTCCCTTTTCATCTTTGAATATATCTTCAAATCCTTTTCTCCTTACATTCTTATTCGTTCTTCTAATCCTAAGTGCTTTACACTTTATATGTCAAATAAACTGCAGATTTGCCCATTCAGGAAACGCCATGGACTATTTATTTTGAACGCTTACGACTTCGAGCCTAAAACTCCTATATTCGAGTGACGTCATCTTTGTATAAAACCAAATTTCCAGCGATATTTGGCAAAAGGGTTCACTAACCTTAAGACCTATACGCATTTCATATTATACCAAAGGTCTTTTCGTTTCAACTCAATTGCCGATTACATTATTCACGATCTTCGGTTTATTTGAATTCAAGCTAGTTATATTTTCATAATTGCATGAAGACCATCAGTGGAACGCATAACCCAGAAATAAAATTGCCATTATTGTGGAAAATGAAACTTGGAAAACAGGCATATCCTTAACGCAAAACTGTTTAACCAGAAAATATATTTTTAAGATTATTACATAAAAGCACAATCAACATGTAAAACAACAATTAACAAACATCTTAAATCACTTCAAGTGTAAATCCTGTATATTTAAAAATGAACATACAATGTATTGTTTTCCTCATGCCTACTCAAATGGAAATTGAGTGAAGCTTTATTATTAGAGAAAATAAAATTCCTGCTTATTTGTTTCATGTTTCAATGATTATTTCAGTTCAACTTATACTTAAGAACAACATGTTTACATGTTAGGTGGCTGCATTATAATTTATTACTTGTGAATAGATGCTATATCCTTTTTAATTTTTCAATTGCTGCCCCTATAGAAATGCTTCATTGCAATACACTAAAGCATCCCTGCTAAGCACTCGAGCAAAACTGAAAAACAACAATTAGGGTAAGCAAACGTAGAAAACATGAATGTCCTCTAAAATGATGGTCAGTAGGTTTTCTTTGGTCCATGGCCGCTTCGGATATAAATAATATTTCACTTATTTCATGCATTTTGCGAGATATTTCCAGATTTAGAGAGGTGTAAAGTTCTAGATCACCCACAGACGTCACATACATATGTGCATTTTTCTTTACACAGCAATATATGGGGATATGTACATGGTCACATAAAGAACCAAAATATGTCCTAGCTTGCACAATCTGTTCAATTTCCATATCGATATGCAGTTCTAGTCTCGTATATGTCTTTTCCAAAGCGGGTATTGGTATAATATAAAAAATAAAAATAAAACAAAATTGAAAACTACAGATTTTTTTTTTTTTTTTTTTTTTTTCAACAAATGGAACCTAAAGTAAAATTTCGTGTTTGAAATTGCAAGAATAAGTTTTACGACCGATTTAATATATTGATTTTCAGGATATTGAAGTGAGGATGCAAAAAAAATATATATATATATTTGTTTCCTGTATTTCGAGTGTTTTTGAAAGTCGTATCCTAGTTTAGCAATGAAAAACCTATTTAATCCTTTTAGCAAAACCTAGATAAAAAGCAATTTGAGCATGAATTTCAATAATCCTCATATAGCCAGTGTCATGTGATGGAGGTTAGAGCCAGCGAATGTACTTTGGCCTCCATTTCTTGTCTGGATTCAGCAGCATTTCAGCGAAGAAGAAGAAGAAGAAGACAGTAGGTGGGTTCGATATATTGATTTTTGCGTCCGTTGTGAGAAGTACAATATACGAGCCCTGAGTGTAATTATGTAGGCAAATCCGATGTCACCAGAGAGTAGTTGGGTAGAAACACCTGCTCGGAAGATTTACGAGCTCAATGTGCCACTACCTGCGCCTACAATACTTTTTATATATTGCATGCTCACAGTTACCGTGCTTTTGGATTTTCCTTGTTTCAAAGCGTACCAATTCAAGGGTATAATGCAGTAATCTGTGCACAAATTTCAGAATTTTTTACTCAAACAATGGAAAGACATTGTCAAACAGTTCAAAAGCGGAAATTTAAAACACCACACATTCGATATGACTGTTACCGCAACAACAAAAATCAAGATTCCGTTTGCGGTTTTCTTAGGATTGAAAAATCAAGCATTCCTCCCCCCAATCCATATCCCCAAAACGACAATATGGTCGTTATCATAAATTGATCATATTTTGCTTATCAGGCCTACCAAACTCACCCGGAACGAGTGTGTCACAAATGTGGGTATATTTTAGAAATATCCTATTGTGTCCATGTACAAGTATAACATACAATTTCAGAAATGTCCATATACAAAGACGTTCGGATTATCACTTTGAGAAAGCACAATAGAGAGATTGAGCCAGCCAACGTTAACGAAACGATAACGATAACGATAACTGGCTCAATCTCTCTATTTTCTATCATACATCGAAATAAAAAGTCATATACTGTGTAACCATACACGTTTTCAGACATATATTTAAATAACATAGTATATGGACACACATCAGGGTGAATAGAGAGTTTGTGCATGCCAGCGCTAACGATAACGTTAATGGGTTTATGGTTAACGTCAAACGATAACCTTGTTAGTTTATCGTTGAACTTTAACCACAGTCTATCGTCCTTTATTTGGTTCTTTTTTTTACATTTTCATCACGTGACCGGTTTACGGAGCATGCGTGGTTGTTCTTTTTGTAGTTTACGTAAGGGAAAGACGGAAAACGTGCACAAGCTCTCTAATGTCCCTGTACAAGCACTGTGTCATGGACCGTTTCAAATCACATATTTTTGAGCAGGTTAAAGTTGTTTATTTACTTTACATGTCCATGATACAACACATATCTAACGCCATACTTTATAAATATGGCCATTAATGTTTTACGTGTAAATTGATGTTTTCAAGTGTATTGTTTTCCTTGATGCAATTTTTCATGTACATTTTTTTATAATTAATTGTAAATAAAACATTCGCGTTAATTAAGATTGTAGCAGATATGCACTAGTATGTCATAAACGTCTCATCGTATTTTTCAATAAATATTTGAATATTAGTCCAAATTACACAATTACAAGAATGTATGTATTTTTTTTTAGTTTCTATATGTAGTATATGTATACTTCTCTCATGTCTAAACATCAGAAACGCTGTCTTAATCTAGATATCGGCAAATGTATCTTAATTCCCACCAATGTACTACAGCATTTTTATGACATTTGCTCGTCGTTTTAACCTCACGACAAAAAATGGTAGCGCTGTCAAAAACACTTATCTAAATGAATCTAATAAACGAGGTTTCATTCTTATTTTTTTTTTATCTTCGTCTAATTTCTGAAATACTCGTATATAGAAATTTTTGAAACAGGTATTAGGAAAGCCGCAGATAAAATCTCTAACAGATTGCATTCATTTGCATATGATCGACGTTAACTACACTCCTATACATGGCCATTAGGCATATGCACAACTCTGACAATGTTTTTTTTTTTGTCACGCTGACGTTAATTTCGCTTCAGAATTGAAAATGACATTTTTGTCTTAGTATAAAAAAGTGTAGTAGCAGCAATCGATTGAGCATCTAGCTTCCACGCTGCACTTTTAATCACCATAAATTAACAGAAAAAATCCTCCTGGTTGCATACTTGTAATTTACCCACGGGATCAGGCGTAGATAGGCACCGGCTTTCATATTTAATATTTAAAAAAGTGAAGCGCATTAAAATAGAGAAAAAGGAAATTGGCTGCGCTTAATTTGAAATAGCTTAATGTAGCCAATTTAGTTGGTTGGCAATAAAGAAGATGATATTTTTTCTCTCAAACTCGATCGATAATTATTGCCAGTAATAACTCTCTGTTAATTCATTACAGATTTCTAAATGAGGTCCTCGGATAATGAGTATATTAAACAATATGTAAAATAAGAAATTTGTACTAATGCTTGGGAAAATATTGACTTCAAGAGAATGGATCGTTAGTGGAGCTGAAAAACCTGTAAATCCTCACCAGTTGACATCTTTTAGAAAAACATGAGGATGAAAATAATTTATGCCTACATTCCCTCGTGTGCTTAAATCATTACGATAATTGGGTGAAATCTGTTCTATGTCCTTCTTGAAATACGTTTTCATATTTTCTCAAATAAGAAACGCATTATGTGGAGCCATACTCTTGCCCCTGAAAGTAGGCAATCACTGCTGGCACGTATGCAACTTTGTGATGTGTGTTTGCCTGTCTACAAGGGGCTAAACAGGGGCAAATATTTTCCAGTAATAAATGATATTAGATCAGACTACGAAAAATGTATGGCCATACTCGGCATATTTGGACATAACAATACCAAACAAGACACCATTTTTGTTTGTTTTTAGTCTACGAGTGCTATGTTAATAATTAGATTGCAATTTAAATTCGGCGCTACATGTACATGTATAGACAACGTTAATTTATAAGCAAACAATTTTCTTGCTGCCACATCAAATTAGGTCCTATTTCATTCTTGAAACAACAACAATGGAATCGAGGAAATTTCAGCTTACCAAATTGCACGCTGCTGGTGTGAATTAAAAGCTTTAACAGGTATAATAATCCGTTAGTAATTGCGAATTCCCAGATCTGCCACTCAACTGTCAAATGTAAATTATGCATCCATTTTAATGCTTAATTTATAGAAAATAATGAGAATGGCTGAAAAACTATGCTTAAGCTGCAGTCGCGAGGATTTGGATCCTTAAATAAATTATCTTCTTGTATTTGTAAGTGAATGACAGCATTTAGAATTTTACCCTTGACCCCTTTTAAGCACATTACATCAGCTAAGCTTAAGCGTTTGAAGTAACACATAATAACGACACTCGTATTTCCTATTTATAGATTTTTCAGGGTGTATGACCCTTAATATAACCTATCCAGAGCAAGGTTTAAATGCACCAAATTATGAAATTAGATAGTTTACTGATAACTATTTTGTTTATGGTAAGATTTTTAAACTGCTCGTAGAGCGTTAATAATAAGATAAACAGCTGGTCCACAGACCTCTTAATACATCCCATATCTATTTTAATTTGTCTAAATGCAATTTAAAAGGAATACACAGCCTGAAATGAAATTATGAGTCGCCTGGATTAATAAAGTTGCTGATAATGTATTCAATTATTTATTCATATTTATATGAAGAGAGAATTATTGGTTGTGAACATGTAATAAAAAAATAAGTCACAATTTGATAAAATACCTTTGAAACATTTAAAACATGTGAAAGGGAAAATTAAAAATGAAATTTAGTATTCACATAGGAAAGTGTTTGGGATAAAAGTGTAGGAGAATGCTGTGTTTTCTTCGTTGACTCTTATATCACATCTCGTCGAAATATGCTTAAATTATGAGAAAAATGTTTTATCGACGCTCGCAACGTTTCCCAAATGCAAGCTTAGTGTTAATGGCTCGAGTTGTGTATTTCGCCACATTTAATATATAAGAAAGTCACGAGCATTTTAATAAGCTCATTTCTTGGCGTATAAACGTAAATAGTTTAATTTCTCCATGATACTTAGAGTATACTTTGCAAAAGACGCCCATTTCGCCGCGAGGCAAAAATAAACTAGCAATTTAATTTGGCATCGTGCGTAATTTTGGTAATAAATAAACATATTTAAAACTGGATGCCAGCGCCGTTATTCCCTTATTAAAAATATATGAAATAACATTTTAATTCCAAGAAAGGCAGACGCGCCTCTGGCATGTATTAAACGAGCAGAAAACTGTCATTAAACAAAGAGACTCGACGAGAAAAGACACCGATTTACGATTATCGCGCTTAACGGCTATTTTGCCATTACGAAGCTGCTTCCAGATAAAACTCACAAAGACATTCATTTCCCTACAAATACATATTTACGAGTACATTAAATGTGCAAAGAGAATCGGAGTTATACTTCTTGCAGATTACAGATTATGGAAATCAATGGCAACTTGCATCATGCTTCTCCTGCTCTTACTAATGAAAATTAAATTACATCTATACAGATATTATATACAGTGGAGTAAAAGCATTATTTAGATATACACGCTACATTTATCCACAAAATTCAATACGACTTTTGTACTTCTTTTAGAAATATTAAGATGAAAATGCTACGACAATGTTACAAATAAGATGAACAAATTTGTTAACATCACGGGTGGACAATTTGTATTAAACAGAAGTACTTATTTTCCATGCTTTAACAAGGATAGAAAAAAAAATTAACTTTTTTTCTATTGGTATTGCTATTTGCAAATTAAGGGCAAATTTTGAAAAACAAAATTGTGCCCTAGAAACTACGCTAATAAAATTTCATGTCAAAATCAATCTGCTAAATTTGAGTATAGGGATTTTATTGCTCTATAGAAATTTTCTTCGATATGACTTTTTTCAAGTCTACTGAATTTAGTTGAGTTGAGTGGAACTGAGCTGAAGAAGTATTTAGTTGAAACGCAAGAATACGTGGAAATCTACATAAATCACATTAGCATCGACAATATATTTGATGCATAAACTTCAAAGAGGAAACCTTTAATCGAAATGTGTACCATTATAAATTTCTAGATACCATTATAAGAGGAGGAGGAGGAGGAGGAGGAGGAGGAGGAGGAGGAGGCTTCAGAATTGCCCTTACATCTGATGCCAACAAAAGGAATGGCCGTGATGCTTTTCTTTTTCCCATTTTGGAGCTAATAAGAAATCACTGCTTTTTTCCCTCGAATATCCAGGCCCATCAGAGCTTAAAAACAGCACTCCATTTGGATCCGTCGACTTGGGCACCTCTCCAAGGAAACACGTAGAAATAATGAATCTATTGGTCTATCCACACCAAAGTACAAGCAAAAGGGGGCCGAATCGATAGTTTGAAGTTCACATATAGCTCAACACTACACAATCCTAGCATGACAACAAATAAGCATTTACCGCATCCGACTGAGTGCTGTGAAAAGACACTAAGAAACTTTTCTAACGACTATCAATGGGCCAAAAATAGCTTCTTATGGGGACTTAAGACACATGGATCAAGGTATTTTTGTATTCTTACGCAGCGTGCCATTATCAAACTGCCGTTTAAACGACTATACTAAATATTAAACAGAGTTACATATCCAATTTTAATACACGGTGACGTTAATGACAATGATTACCATAAGATTGAGTAATGGTCGTTTATTGAAATATATATATATATATTTTTCATTTTCAAAAACTACCCTTTATTTTAAGTTTCATTATTTGTTTTTAAATATTATCAGGCGAGTGGAAAAGTTGTATATGGACATGTATGGGCCAATACATGGAAATGCATGGCTAATATATAGCCATGTATGGTCCATATATAGTCACATATGGACCATTTATAGTCATGTATGGGCCGTACTTTGTTATTGAACGGACATTCATGGCCATGTATGGGTCATACTTTGTTATTGAAGGGACATTCATGGCCATGAATGGGCCATAGTTGGTCCTTGAAGGGCCATTTATAGCCATGTATGGGCCATAGTTGGTCCTTGAAGGACCATTTATAGCCATGTATGGGCCATAGTTGGTCTTTGAAGGGCCATTTATAGCCATGTATGGGCCATAGTTGGTCCTTGAAGGGCCGTACATAGCCATATATGGGCCTTGAAGGGCCATTCATAGCCATGTATGGGTCATAGTTGGTCCTTGAAGGGCCATACATAGCCATAAATGGTCCATACTTTATCCTTGATGGGCCACATATCGTCATATATAAAGGCCGTATATGTCCAGAAGTGTTTAATTTCTGGTCTAGCCATATTTGGAATTAGTTATATATATATAACTAATTCCAAATATAGTCCATACATGGCCCATATTTGCTTTTTTCTACTCGGACAACAATGTCTGCAATAAATTTGCATGAACGCGATAAACAAATTTATGATAAAATTACTAAAGTGGTTGAATACAATTTTTTCAAATTAATTTCCTTCTTCAATTTAATGTTATTCAACAAAGATCCTTTACTTAACAGAAACTAAATCTATTTGTAATATAAATCTAGTTAAATAATTAAAAAGTAGAGCACTAAGCAGTTATATTCTCAATGTCAATGCGCAAATATTGTAAATATATTTGCAGTAAAATTTTCTTTATACAGTAGGAGGAATATTCTAGACTATGTATACATGTGCAAACAAATTTTTCTTTATAAATCGATATTATATAAGAAGCTTTCCATATGTCGTATATGTACACACTTAAAAAAGTGCTTCGTTTAATTGGGAATTACTAAATGTCTCGTAAACCTCATACATATGAACGTTACAAAAATATAAAAGAGTCTAATGTTTGTAATGAATGTAAATATTGAAACACTTAATGCATTTAAGAAAATATATAGAAAAACAACACCGTGTGCATTACAAAATCGATAATTATATATGAGGAATTATGATGGAAGAAGCAACCGAAAATTCATCTTTTGTGGGCTCCTCACAAATGGTTTTAATCTTTGCTTTCATGCATACATAAAATGCAACAAAATACGGTGACTAGTGACGAGGGAAATCAAGCGAGTAAAATTCTTTAGTTAGTAGTTTTCGTCATTTTTATCGATTTTTCTCAAAACTTAAACAAGCATGCACAATTAAAAATGGAGGGAGATGAATTACAACACTAAACATTTTCATACAGTCCACAAAAGTGGTGTTTTCGTGGGGTAATTACGCTTAGGGGCCATTCAAAAAGGACGTCCTCTAATGATGGTATTTTTCAGTTTTTGAATTTTCTGTTTAATTGTGTTTTAAAGTTCAGCGAAAGAGGAAATGGACACCAGAAGAAATAAGTCCCCAGTCCCAAATGTACTTGAATTTTTAAAACCTCGGGAAAGTCGGGTATTATGTCTAAATTTATGTTAAATACAATTTTATGCTGGAATTTCCCTTCGAGGTCAGGAAATTTCCGTTAATCAGAATGGCCTTAGTTAGGTCCAACAAATTTTCTGGACACCCTACTTTTCCAAAAAATTAAAGACATCTATGAGTGGGGAGAGGGAGGATCTTGGCTAAAATGGACACTATGTGGACAGGGGGTGGGGCCAATATATTTTCAAATGATCCCTTAAAGGCCTTAAATGCAATCAAAAATGTTGGCAGTTTTGTAGTATAACTTAAATATCACTTGAAAATTTCAGTTTAAATTATATTTAAATTATGATATGTATGGTTTCATATTAAACTGATTTATATGTCTGACGATAAATGGTTCTTTCACTACTAATGAAGATTTCTCACCCATAATTCTCGCAAGAATACGCCCTGTACAAAATTAGCATTTATTAAACAATTACGGTAAAGATTCAAGCAATATTTCACATAAACTTATAGACGGTAGTCTGTGTAAAGTAATAACGGTAGTCTGAAAACCAGCTTTAACGCAATTAAATATTGTAACAATAATTCATTCGTAAGAAATTCGGTTCTATAGGCAAAAATTTCATATGCTGAAAACACAAAATTGTTTGCTAATGATTGTACTATGGTACTTCTGAACATAAATGATTCAGACAAATTTCGGTTGAACTTTATATTTTCTCCACTTTAAGAATGAATTTTTAATTTTCAGTGGGATTAAAAATTCATCAAATTAGTACTTGTTTTCCCTGTTAAGTTCAGAGAGAAAAAAAATAGTCTACTTAAATGAGGCACCAATAAATTATTTGATGAGAAAGCCTATAAGGTGAAAATCAATTCAATACTTCTTTTGCCAGCAGAATCCCAAATTAATTATTTAGATCTGAACGTGAAATCCGACATGAAACAATCTCAAAAAAGTTGATTGAAAAAAAAATCTGGTGACGTTTTCAGTGTTGAATGTGAAGCTCAATTTCATTGAAACCTTATATTTTAAATTGCTTCCGATGGCGGCCGCGATAGCTGTCATGCATTTACACTATTCTCAAATCTATCTACTTTACCTTGTCGCAAGATAGACATTTATAATTTAATATATGTAAGCGAAATAAACTTCCTTAGTGCCTTCAATTTAATCAAGAATAAACAACGTCTGGCTCTGGATGAAAAAACCCTGAAGCCATTCAGTCTGACATGTACGCAAACTACCAAAAGCAAGTTGGGCTACTGGTTGCTATGTGTAATATTGAATTATTATTATTTTAACAAATTATTTAGTATGATATATGTTGTTGTGATGTTAATCGTCAACGCTGCAGGATGTTTAAGTAAATAATTTCCATATGTTAATCAGTAAGGTATTTCCATAACCCTTTCAAAATGCTTCCAAACATGACTAGACCAGAAATTGGCAATAAGCCTTTCAAAATAAGTCCAATTTTATTATTCCCGGAAGGAAAAATCCAAATATGGGTCATGTATGGACATATATGGCTAATCTCAAACATGGTTAGACCAGAAATTGGACACGTCTGGACATAAATGGCCAGATAAGTCCATAAATGGCCAGGTATGACCATACTCTCCCATATACGTATATCCATGTATGGGCATATTTGTCCATATATATGCCCATGTATGGTTCATATATGACGACATATGGCCTATCAAAGGACAAATATGGTACATACAAGGCTATGTATGGCCCTTCAAGGGCCAAGTATGGCACAATGTGGCTATACATGGCTATATATGGCCCGTCAAGGTTTATTATGGCTCACACAAGTCCATGTATGGCCCAAACATGTCCATATTTAACTTTTCCACTCGGTTTGAAAAAACAAACAAGTTTCTAGAAAGTTTGTGTTTAAAAATGTGCTCGACACAATAACAAAATTTCTCATAACGGAAGTCTGATGTCTCATATACTGGTAAATGAATTTATTTACCTACATGTACACATTTAAGATTATAAGCACATTAACTCGCTAATATAGTTATATACCTTACAAATGCAATACCAACAACTTTTCCAAAATGTACTGTATAGTTAAGAGTTTTGTTTTTTAAATCAGGAAAAGTGACCAATGAGTTATTTTTTTTATAATTAAAGTTTGAAAATTTTGATGACTATGGTTAACGAACCTTTTCCCATATTCACAAATACAGTAAAGTTAAATGTGTAGGTGTAAAACTTTTGTTTGAAACTCCGGTCACGTAAACCAATCAAGGCTTTAAGCATCGTTTTAAGTTAAGCTCTGCATTTGCCACAACATAGTTTATAAGCTTAAGAAACACATTAAAGTGTATAAATGTAACTAATTTTGTTTCAACTTTACCAGTGATCGCATAAACGGTCATTGCCATGAGTAGAAACTGTTAGACTAAAATGTAGTAGTTACAAACTAAGCCAACTAAGCCACAATATTATTTAAAATATTTATGTGTAATGCACTCTGAGGATGATTTTCACTGAATACAAATGTACTTAAAGGTCAGGTTTAATTTCCTCTACATATACTTGAATATTTACGATTTTCGATATATGGATTTAACCTGAGCTTATAAAAGATATACGAGATTCCCATGGAATATTCATAGCTGCGAATGTTTGCTTAAATATTAATAATGTAAATTACATCTAACCATGTGGCAACTTTAACCCGTATAAAGTGTGTTTTTTAAACAATTATCGATCGATAAGGGTAAACTGTGAATTGAAAAGTCAATGATTTCTTCTAGCAAATGTTTGCTTTGCACCATATATCAAAAAAATCAGCTTTTCAAAATGTTAAGTTTTGATTTATAAGGACGCGGAAGTCAAATCCACCATTCATCTCAGACTATTTCCATCTCAAACGTGAAAAGACCCCCTTTTTGCATTTACATTGTGTCGTAATCTTAGGGAGAAGTATTTATTGATGTGCTAAACTTAAGAAATTATGTTAAGGCAACAGGTGCTGACATAAAGATGTAAAGAAAGTAAGGAAATGGGTAAGGAAGCAGCTGCAAAATGATGTAAAATACTCTAAATGGTCGGACTAATGCACATTTCCACCGGACACCTTCAAAATAAAGCTTAGTATCAACTGGGGTACTGAGTTGAATTGAATTGACATATACAATTCACAATTGTACAAATGTGCGACGGCAACGAAACAACAAATATCAAATTAAGAGTGGTCATTCAACAATTTGGGCGCTATTTTTAATTTTTGAAATTTTTGAAATTTTGGAATCAAACAATCACATGTGTGTCACTCAACCAACTCATATATGTACTGAAACGTCACACAAGCTCTACACAATTGTTGTATAATATTGTCAAAAATCTATACACATTCATTTCAGATCTTTAATTCATTTTAAAGTAAATCTAACCAAAATCTAGTCTAAAATAAAATTAAGCCATATACAGGGAGTACCAGAAATCCTAGCACCACACTTTTTTCTCGTAAATTTTTAAAATTCTCTTAAAATATTACATGTTTATCCATAAGTGTATAATTATTACTTATATATGCAACAATGTTTTAATTATAATGAAGTATTTTAATTAAAATATATCTTTTGAAAACTCCAGTAAACTGTTTGTTAGGAAGAAACGGTCAAGTTGGCCACTGCATATATAATTTGATAACACTTGAAAGCAGCCACAATTTAATGCAAACAAACTGTTTATGTTTACAATTGTGCCTGCTTTTATAGTACACATTGAAAGGATATTTGAACCCGTGATATTTTGGCGACAAAGGAAACATTTAGCCACTTTTCACATTCATTTTATTTTAGTATATATGAAAGCGCATTCGTCCCAATCGATTTTCGTCGCGCTTATGGCAATTTCATTTTCGTTGGCAATTTTGTTCAGTAGCGAATAAATGGTCCAAAAGGCACCCGGATTACCAAATATAATGGCGAAATTGGCCAACGCAGGACAATTGAATTGTTTTCTTTCTTGATTTTTATGTTTTGTTCGCCAACTAGCTTTTTGGTTTTGTTCACTCTTTTATTATTTGGGTTCATATTTTCGGTTTTGTGTTTTCTGCTTTCATACATTTCGTACTGCTGATTTTTGTTATTAAAGGCTTTTGCAAATTTTAGTTGGTTTACACACAACACGAAACGTCTGAGGAAGAATGAATCTAAGCCTGTCCCCACTTAATTGGCTCCTCTCAACAGCAGCGACTATTTAATGACTTTTGGTGGATTTCAGCGAGCTAAAAGGCTTTTTACATTTTATTACGAGAAATGAGAGCAGCGTTGCAAATGAAGCTAATGTGTGCAGCTAGAAGCACATCCATGGCTTTTTTATATGCAGTCCGGGTACCATTGTTAAGTCTATACGACATTGGATTACAAATACGAGGGCAGATAACCTCTAATAATATTTCACAAAAGCACTCCGAATGAAACTTGGTCAAACGTCCCAATTTCATTATCGCCGCAATGAGCGTTTTGTAAACTAGACTTTGGGTACAGTAAACTACACTAGCCCTTCTACTAATGCAATACATCACCTAATAAACTAGTATATTGTGTGAATCACAAATGCAGTGGTTCTTGTCAACCGAGTACATTATACATGTTTGTAATAGTTGAAATTACAGTATTGGTAAGTCAGCTTATCTTAACAGTTTGCCATTGTTGTCCAACTCCTTTTATTCATTTATAATTTCTCATATTACTATACAGCCGAATCCGCTTAATTGCACAACGACCCAGCAAGCCGAAAGTGTGCAATTAACCGGTTCATGCAATTATTCGGTCAAAATTCCATACAAATGGGGTTTGCAAAATATGTGCATTTATCCGATTTGTGCAATTAAGCGGTATATGCATTTATCCGATCACAATTCCTTAAAAAAGTTGCACATGCGGCTTGCAAAATATGTGCATTTAGCAGGTAATGTTGACGACAAGGCTCCGTCCACCAGTCACGTGATTAATACCCTGAGCAGACGGTATTTAGGAGAAGCGCCGTTAGATTCAACATCCTTCCGCCATGCGCAGACTGTCTAAATCGCGTTAAATAAGTTCCAACAGTGAAAACATGCTGGAAGCCGCCATGTTTTTTAAAATTATTCCCTCACACGATCAGGCACATGTGCATTTGGAAAAAAAGACACGGTTTGGTTCCCCTTTGGGAATCGTTATCATACACATGTGCATTTCGAAAAACACACAGCATTGTTCATAATCGTCCACGGTGAGTTTTGGGGGCTAAATTTCCCTAATGTGTATGTTATATAAATCGATATAGCTACGTATAATAAAAATTTCACAAATATTCACGGTTGACTTATCTACATTTTCTGTCTAGATATAACTTGGTGCTTGCAAGTGCAATGCAAATTTGCATCAATCACATATATGTGCATGTAGCAGCGTACAAAACATCGTTTTATAAATATGTATTTTTTCCCTTTAATATTTCATTGTTTATCTTCTTCCCAAAAACCAAAGCCGAGCAAAATAATTTTATCCTAATAATTTCAGTTATACTAATTTCGCTTATAATTCTTTGACTTTGTCGACCCCATATATACAGTAATCGTTATGCGCACTTATAATTTGCGTGCCATTTTTGGCACAACAGTTCATATGTACGTGCGAGAAATGCTTTTAATTTATTTCCATAAAATGCCTTATCTTTAATGGAGTGAAAAATGCAATCGATTTCAACGTCGGCAAATTATTTGCACCAAAATTAATCTACGTGAACCGTGAGCGGTTTTTTTTTTTTCGTGTGAAAATAGCAAATGCAAAACCAATAAAGCATATTCACCGTTTTATAGTGGATGCGCATTTGTGGATAATAGAAAACGCTTAAACGAAAAGGTTGCTATACATTTATCACATTTATCATTTGCTATTTTTCACCACCCTAAGTTTTGTTTAGCTTTGGAAATGCGTGAAATTTAACGCATTTATGGCCTCGCATATAATGCCATCTCACGTGTGATGTAATGCGCGTTTGTCATTATGCGAGCTTATTCATTCGTGTCTAGGAATTTTGAATATATTTATACTCATCAAAAATTTCGGTATAAAATTGACGACGAGTGAATCAAATTTTACATCCTACCCATCGTGATATCATGGCTATTTAATATTTCGGCCGGATATTTGAAAATTTAAAATTTAAATACTACGTGATCGAGTGAAAATTAAATATTCCAAATTATAGCCTTTCACTTTGGCTTTTATTTTGCATATAATAATAGTATATGTAATATCAAAATGCTGAAATATACATATTTAAAGTAATTGCATTTGAATAGTTTAGTACAATTATTGTTGTTGTTGAAAGAATCATTAGAGAGTTTGAGCCAATCAACGCCTTAACGTTAACCTTAACGTTATAGAGGATGGAAAGACTAAGCTACCCAATGAACTAACTGAACGTCATGAGTGCGCAACGTTAAGGTTAACGTTAAGGCGTTGGAAGGAGAGTTTGAGCCAGCCAACGTTAACGAAACGATAACGATAACGAGAAACTACGCTGGCGGCCCGGAATTTCAAGGACTACCAATGCCATTCCGGGCCGCCAGCTCTGTTTCTCGTTATCGTTATAGTTTCGTTAACGTTAAAGCGTTGGCTGGCTCAATCTCTTTATTTCTACATAAATTTTCTCCCAATTCAACACACAACCTACACAAAGTACATCAGTTTTTGGTGAATTATAAATTATTCGATTAAAGGAAACATGTCATGTAATCAATTATCTTCATGCGTGCTTAGTTATTTTCAAGATTTGAGCAATTGAAAAAAAAATAGTAAATTGTATTTGCAGATTCATTATGTTGGATTCTATAAAACTTTTTATATCTACATTTTATCGATTTTACTTATGTTGATAAGATGTATTAAAACTATTGTAAAATGTCTTTACATTAAATTGATCAGCTTTTTTTACGATTGAAAGTATATTTGTACAGCACATATTATCACCAACTGTTGAGATAATTTCACGTTAAAGTATTAATTCTTATCGTTGGCATAATTTTATCTGAATAATTCATATAATTAACGAGAAAACGTGTACGAATATAATTAGTTCACATATCTGCACCGAATCCTGTATATAATGTTAATACTATTTTATCTTTGTCGCCCTGTTTTCCATTAGTGATAATACTCAACATTGTAATTTCCTGTTGTGTAATTTTAACAGAAAATCTAACAGGAACCTATTATTTTCCATTTATTTTAATTGGATAAAATGCCTGATCTTTTTCTAATTTTAATACAACCAGTACCGGATACAGTCGAACCCGCTTAATTGCACAGACCGGATAATTACACATATTCTCCATGCCCTGAACTTTTGCCCCATGTTTTGTACATGATGTTGAACCGGATAAATGCACATATTTTGTAAGCCCCATGTTCAACTTTTGTATGACGGCACATCGGTTGAAAAACTTCATACTGAGGGGTATTTATGTTTAGTGACAATAGCTAATCTAGCCATTTGAAGGATTTTAGCAAAAAATTGAGACAGGATTACTGTATTTAAGCAAAACATTTTCGGCTTGTCGGGTCGCTGTGTAATTAAGCGGGTTCGACCGTGCATGTCTAGCTTCTGATGACTGTAACACATGGACCATATAACATTTCCACGAATGCTACAAGCGTACATGTCACTTCAGAAGAAATGGATTTTTGTTATATAAAAATGAGAATGAAAAGGAAGAGAGGTCTTTGAACCTTTTCTTTTGGCTTTCTTTGAGGTTATTTTTTCTCCCGCTTTATCTTTTTTTTGTGTGTGTGCTCTCTAATACACTTTATGAGCATCCACAATTCAGAATTGCATTTAGCTCCATTTTAATATTCAACTTTAATATATGACGTAGATTTATACGTCGAAGAAATGAGATTTTTGTACAGAAATCAGCTTGAGCTTAGGTACAAGACGATGGCCAAATATATTAAAACCTATAAAACTCGGCGAGCATTCTTGCATTGTACAGGTCGGATCTTAAAAGGGAACCGTTTCCCCCTCTATGTTTTATGAAAACATCTTCCTTGTATGGCTTTACATAAAGACTATAAATAAAATCGAAAGACTCATCAAAATCTCAATAAAAATAACGATATAAGTAATGAAAAAACTGAGATTATCAACGAATACTTTTTTGGGGCTCAATGCCATATTTGCGAAACCCATCAGATTTTTGCATAAATGTTTTTGTTAACTTATAGTTCATAAAGTTAATATAATATTGTACGATGCTTTAAAATTATACAGTAGATTTTTTCAGACCTGTAGGATCTAAACTCAAGTTATCAAATACGCGATGTGGTCATCATAAAATTTCTGCACTATGCATGATCATTGGAATTTGCATTGGATTCTTCTGGTAATATTTATTTTAAAGTATTGAAATGCCCATATCTCATGTGGTGGAAAAACCAAATATGGGCCATGTATGACACATACGTATATGGCTAATTTCCAATAAGGCAAAACCAGAAATTAGACACGTCTGGACATACGTATATGACCAGATTTCATAAATTTCATAAATGAGTCCATATATGGGCAGGTATGACCATATTCTCCCATATATCTCCATGTATGGCCAAACTTGACCATATATGGCTTATACATACATGGATTAGTAATGATTATTGACGAGTAATTAATTGCTGTAATTAAGGCACAAATCGCCCATCATTTGTCAAATATGATTTATATATGGCGATATATGGCCCATCAATAGTCAAGTATGGCCATTACATGGCTATGTAGGACCCTTCAACGATCAACTTTGGCCCAAATATTGCCCATAGATGCATGGTTATGTATGGATCTTCAAGGGCCAAGTATGGCCCATACGTGGCTATATATAACTTTTCCAACAGAGATGAGTATGCAGGTTTGCAACGTTTGTTCAATAGATTATTAATATTTTAAATAAAACTTTTCCAACAGAGATGAGTATGCAGGTTTGCAACGTTTGTTCAATAGATTATTAATATTTTAAATAAAATAAAAAGGAAATGCAATGTACGAAGTCTAAGGAAAAATAAATGTGATTATTTTCCAACGAGCTGGGTATGATATCACGAAAAACGTATTTTGAAACTTTACTTTTTTTCCCTTTGAAACACGATGGTGCCCAAATTATTCCGAATTTTTTTATTCGTAAGCTGGTAATATATTCATTCAGTGGTGAAAATCTCGTTGCATAAAGAAATTCAATTACATCTCCATGGTAATAGAGAGTTATGTTTTCGTGCCACGTTTGATTCCAGCATTTAAAATCGGCACAATTCATATGCAATGTCATTATGTTTACAAAAAAAAAATAAACGATTTTTAGCTGTTTGGGTTGAGATGCTTTTTCCAAAAAAAAAAAAAAAAAAAAAAAAATTGGAGAGACGATGGTTTATTAAATTTATTTAAAAATACACTGCTAATAGAAATTTTCAAAGTATTTTACATATCCACTGTGTGTGTGTGTCTGCTTTTTTTCCCATTATGATATATACTGTATATGTAGAAGAGGATCACCGAAAACAAATGGCACTGTTGGTACAACGAAGATCGATAAAATTCTCAGTGAAAAAAAAAAAAATATTAAAAAAAAAGGCAGTTTTCACCCAAATGTATGTTTTCATCGTTTTTCCTATCGATCTACTTGCATGTTGCATCGCCATGCAATCAATCTTCGACAATGGTTTGCCTAATAGGAAGATTACAGTGTAGTTGGAAGTCAGCCTATAGAGTGAACAAAGGCGTTTTCAATGCATGCCTTTGATGATCACACAAATTCGGCACAATTTTTTTTTATGTTTTTCACCCCCGTGTTTTTAAGTCTTTTTCTATCTATTTACGTCTATGGGTTATTTATATGACAATTTCACGTTACTATGACATAAAAGAAATTTATCACGTCCTGGTCTACTTAATTCTGAACCGCATAAACATCAGCGTTCATCTGACAAAATTCACTCGTTTCACAATACGCCTTTACTAGTTTCATCCACAGAGTAGAAAATAGAAAAAAATACCAGTGTACTTTTCATATACGTTTGATATTGTGGAAAAACATATATAGGCGGGCCATAAATTGGTTATACATATATAATTTACATTAGAAATTCGACTCGAATTGTGTTAAGTTGAAAACTAAGATCTATATCATCTATATATAAAAGAGAGTTTGAGCCAGCCAACGCCTTAACGTTAACCTTATTCAAGGTGACAACCAAATTTCTAATTACATTAGAAAGTTGACTGGCATTGTGTTATGTAATTTGCCTAATTAACTACTTTAGGTTAAAAACTATAAGATCTATATCATCGATACAAAAGAGAGTTTTAGTCAGTCAACGCCTTAACGTTAACCTTAACGTTAGAGGCGGGAAGGGAGGAGCCACGGACTGAACTACCCAATAAACTAACTGAACGTCATGAGTGCGCAAGCGTGGTTCTTCCCTTCCCGCCTTTAACGTTAAGGTTAACGTTAAGGCGTTGGCTGGCTCTATTTACGCATAAACAGCAGGCAATAGAGAGTTTGAGCCAGTCAACGTTATCGTTACCGTTATCGTTTCGATAACGTTGGCTGGCTCAAACTCGCGTTTAATAGTTGACCAAAAAAACGTCAAACCATGTCTAAATTGTATAAAATATTCAGAATTGCATTAAACGAGGATGTATGTTACGCGTAGTTTCGTGTTGATGCCTCATAATTAACAAGTGGTTGCAATATATAATTCATTAGCAGAGTAAATTAAGTTTAATTCTCCCCCGCTTAAATTTTATCCTATTCGTTCACGCAACACTGAATTTACAAATCACACGAGAGAGAGAGGCAACCCTTTTATAATCTCAAATCTCTTATTACCCTCTGGTGAGTGTTCAGACAAGCAAAAAAAAAAAAAAGCATCAAAAAAGAAGAAAAAGATAAATACGTGCATGTCTTATCAGTTGATATAAAAAACGGAAGAAACATTGACGGTATATTTTGGTTTCTCTTAGGACATTTTAAGATGGCTATCTAATCTAAGGAGCTAAAAAAACAACAAACGATACGATTTTGTGGCACATTTATATGGATAAAAACAAAAAAACGACGCCAAATTTGGATATAAAAATTCATCTTTAGGCCAATGACTTCTGGTTGTAACCCTTTATGTTAAACTTGACCTTTTCTACTTTACAGATTTGCTTTTATGACAAAAATTTGAACATGTTACAGAAGTGCCGATACGTGAAATATATACGTATATAGGCATGCGTGAGTTTGGTGTATTTTAGACTATTGTATAGTATGCAAAATATATTTTATTGTGCATGAGTTTCTTCAATATCGCAGTATATATCCATACTACTACCTTGTACAAACATCTACATATACGTTTCTCTATATAAACACTATAAAATATTTAAAATAAAAATATAACATGCAACATAAATGCAGAACACAAAATATATTGTTATTTTGTTACAAAACTTAAGAAATTCTGTACACTGGATTCATATACAGGATGGCCCATAAGTCATTAAGAGGGTTTGTGATAACATTTGTTTCAAATCAGATAAGCTTCACTGCAATACAAAAATTTGGAGATAGGGGACATTCAAAAAGGATGTTCTCGAAATTAATTCAAAAATTTTAGCCCAGACTCCTGGACGTCCTTCATTTTTTTTTGTTGAAAAGTAGGGTGTCCAGAAAATGTGTTGGAACATACAAAGGTCCATCCTTTAAATTTACAAGCACCCCTCTCGTTAGCCAATTCCACGATATTTTTCCAGATTTTTCTGATTAACGGAAATTTCCTGACCTCGAAGAGAAATTCCTGAATAAAATTGGTGTTTAACACAAAGTTAGGTATAATTCTCGACTTTCCCGAGGTTTTAAAAATTCATGTCCCTTTCGATGACCTTTAAAACTCAATTAAACAGAAAAACCAAAAACTTAATAACTACTATCATTAGTGGACGTCCATAATTTCCAATATGGATTATATTTCACCAATTTCTGTCATTTTGTGAAATATGTAGTCATTATAGAGGTTTTGACTTCTGGGCCATCCTGTATATGAAATTCAGTATAAAATAAACGTGTATTTCTTTTTTTATCGGTTTTCATATCTAAGCATTCTTAACAAATCTAAGCTGATAATATTATTGAGAAAATTAAACGCTCGAGTGATTTTAACTGTCTGATATATGTGAATGGATCATTGGATCACCAATTTAATAACTCCGTATGTAATAATGCAGTTGTTAACATGATTTAACAGCTGGACAAATGGTGTCTATTTCTTCGAAATGTAGCACAAGAACGAAAAAATAACATACACAAAGTTGGGTTAAAAACACATAAAATGTGACAATAAGCTCGTAAAATATCAACATACTCGAAATTACAAGTTGTTAAAGTTGGATGAGCTGTATAAATAATGCTTATCGAATCGTTTCTCAGACACTATAAAAGCCCATTTTTTTCATAAATAATGATTAGTGTCGTCATAAATTTTGCCATAAACTGAAACATCGCGTTTTTAGCCGGTGAATTCGGTTTCAACGATGGCAAATTTATGCTTAATTAACTATAGTCCCACTGTTTCTGCTTGTATATATAACGTAGAATGGATCCACAGCGAGTCCATAAGCCCAATTTTCAAACAAGTGTTCGTATAGCCAAAAAAGATCGTATTTCTTGTACATAATCAAATAAGACATAAAAGAAGTGGGCAGCCGTTATTCGATCTAATAGGCTATCATATGACTATAAATTGAGATTGAATAAAATGAAAATCCTAATTGGAAACAGGAATAAAAATCGATTGTTTTTGGCCTTTTATTGTTTTCAACCAAACATTGGAGCACAAACAGCAATTTTCGTGAAAAGACTATTTTCAATTTCAAGCTGTCTATTATACACTTGGTGCAAACCAATCATCGTAAAATAGGTCCTACACAATAATTTAACGCGTGTGGTGTAGCACTCAGAATACTCGTTGGAGAATTTTCACCAAATAACTTAGTATAAGACGATTTCGTGAACATATTTCCATAAACAGGTCCAAATGTAATTGTCCACATCAAAAAAGCATTTCGAAACGGAGGAAATGTTTGCTGTTCATGAATGGTCTGTTGAGAAACTGGCGTCAGCTCTAGAAAATACGTGGGGTGAATTGGGTCAATGCTCCACGTCATGGTATACAGGCCTTGGTAGGAGCGCCTTGACCAGCAAACATGTTTCCTTTGATCTTTACCGCCTCTTGAGCGAGCACCGAAATGTTTCATGGAAACAAGTTTGTTTGGCATAACATTTGCTGAAACTTGTTCGCAGAAAACTGGTGAGCAGCCACATATCGCAAACATGTTTACGAAACCCTGTTTCTGTTTCAAGTGTGTACTAAGCATAAATAAGATTGTAAGATTTACCAACATAATGTTGCTGTGACTGGTCATTCTTAGGATAAATTGGGTTCACACAAAGGATAATGTCAGGATGATGTCATCAATACATGCATTGTCACCATGTGTGGAATTTCTTGTGATATAGTGTAAACACACTATATATCCTCATAAAGAAAACTTGGGGAGCATCATTAGTTAGAAAAGAGAGAAATATTACATTCCTCATTTATTTAAGCGTGGAAATTGTCGGGAAAAAAACTTGTATTTAGTGGACACATTTGTGAATAAAGCAAAGCGAAATGATTGATTGCGATGTGAGAAATGACGTCAGGAAAAGAGCACAATACGCGACTTTCCCGACGTTATTAATTACTGACATGACGTCACCAAATCGTCAAAATTCGCGATATAGATTCTCATCGTGTTGCAGCAAATTGTTAGCCTTGAAAAAGGATTTTGTTTGACATATAGAGAGACAGGCATGAAAATGTCATTATTAATGCATATCATTAATGTTACTTCGCTGATAGAAAAGTAAGTCGAGAAATGTCTGTGGTCTATTTTGAAATTGTGCGATAACATGACACATCATTAAGAGAAAAGTAATCACGAGAAAGAGATAAATGTTGAGCAAATACATTTTTTTTTACAAATTCGTAGAACAGACACGTCATGTAAAGTGTAAAGATGAAAATAAAAACAGTTAATGTCTTATTTTAATCATATAGGACTAATGGAGGATACCCAATCCAAGTATATTTGGACAAGTCATCAAGATGCATTCTTTTCAATTCAATAGTTGAATTGACGACATTTCTGATTACATGTACATAAAGATGTACAGGGCATTATAATCTTATAACTAATAACACTCTTTAAACAATGATCACCGACATTTAATACAACAAAAATAAATAGTATGTGTGTGTCGATTGCATACCATTTAATATGTAATTTCCAAAACTGAAAATTCGTGAATTCAAAACAGAAAATAATATATGCAAAAAATATATAGGGAAAAACATATATATTGGTCATGCATGGACAAATAGCGTAGGACCGTCAGAGCCAATGTGGTTTGCCCATGTATGGCCATTTGTTTTTGTATGTGGCCCATACAAAGTATACCGAAGTGTATATGGCCTTTCAAAAGCTTTATAACGCCCATACATGTATATTCAAACATAGCTCGGGTCCACATAAACTACACTCGACAAAGGGGTTTCTAATGCCATATATTTCCAGATTAATTATGATAAATTGCAAGGGAATATAATGTCAATCATACGCACATCTTTCGGTGTCTATTACAGTTTAATTAATAACTGCTGGGTCCTATTTGCGATAAGATTGTCACAAGAGTTAGTGGCGTCTGTTGAATAAGAGACCATGAGGCATTTGTAGAGATTTTACAAAAAAATTGTTGTATACTCATGGCAAGCATGCTCTCGTGGCCTATCTTAGGCAAGATAGGCAATGAACTAGAGTTGCGAGCTCCTTTTATAGGCAGCGAGCAAAAAATGGAACGCACGGCGCGTTCCAAATTGGAATTTGGAACGCCGGCACGTGAAGGAAGAGTCAACTAAATATTATAGGGTATACAGGTTGGTATATGTCTTAATACAGCATAATTCAATATAAAACTGCTTATAATTATTTAGATAAAAACATATAAATATATTTGAAAAAACAGCACTATTTTGATCTCTTTGAACGACGAAAGTCAGAATGCCGCCATATTTTAATGATGAAAAATGGATTAAATTCACGCTGAATTGGCGATAATAAAGTAGTTCTGCCTTCCTCATTTGTATATTTTGTAGGTGGAAAGGTAATCTATTTCTACACACGGGTGGATTCATATCGTGCGACATTCATTTTTAAGCATAGATTACTACCCTACGTACAGATCCCATTACAGAAGTGGAGTGTGTTTAAGTTGCACTTTGAAGACATTTTGCCTGATGCCTATGATTAATCACCTAGTGCCACTTTTAACAAACTGTGTTGTTGCTGTTTTTTATCATTTCAAATGCGTGCCTTAGATTTATTTGCACCATCAAAAAGGGGACGGGAAAAGTGTTTATGCTACCACTATTACTTTATGAGAGCAATAGTGCGAGAGAAATCAAGAGAAATGACAATTTCGTTAAACGCTGCATTTTCATGCCTCGAATAAAAATATATCCGAGTGGTTTTTTTATATTTTTACCGTTATTAAATATATGCAAATAGGAATAGGTCGCGGCTCTAGGCAAAAGCACTATAATATTTTCATGACAGACAATGTCATAAGCACGCTTTACGTATTGCACAAACGTTTAAAATCTGAGTGCTTATGAGCACACCCGCCATTTCGTGTTGGTCCTGCTTTTACGATATTATAACGTTTTCATACAAACAATATAGGCGCTTGTAAATTTCCTAAATCTTCTCATTTCATGTCTGAGCACGTTATTTTATGGCACAATTTATCCAAATGATTCGAAATATATGCGAGCAGCATTAAGCCCATCCCAACTTGGGTTATGGAGATGCGTTTTGTATTTTGGTATTTTGGGAAGTGTACATCTGCTTCATTTGACACCAAAGTCTGTGAAGATCTTATTACAATACTCATCAGGAGAACAAGTTTCCAAGTTTTAAAGTTAATTCACACTTGATAAAGACACAAAATCGTAAGTCTGAACAAATCATATGCAAAAGATATAAATTACAGGGGTGCCCATTGATCTTAGTTTCGATAGTCATACAGGTAAGGGCGCCAAACCTTTAAATGTTATTGGTTTAGAAATATACACCACATATTCTCCATTATACTTAGACTAATCCAGTGCTATGATAGTGTCCCATAAACCAGAGTTCCCTAATACATTTAACAAGTTTGAATAACAACTGCAATAATCGTTAATTATAAATGATATACTGGTCATTAACAAATCATTAGGATTCTATGAATGACCAAGATTTTGTTTGATAATTAAAAATGTGTCACGTTACGACTAATAATTTATTTATTCCACCATCGACAAATAATGATGTCTTGAAGTTTCCATTAGCATTTGATTGACATTTATATGTTGGTGTGAAATATTTTTTTTAATCCAAATCTTGCCTTATTTATTAGATACTCGTTACAAGCAATTAGAAGATTAATTAAAACTTGTGCCGATGCAAATTTCAGTAAAGAAAACACAGTTTCGCGAATAAAATATTACAGAAAATACAACACATGTAGAAAATTAGAAGAAATGCTAGTTAAGAAAAATCATAAAAATGGTGTTACCTAAAATTGGTTTACCTAAACCGATACTGGATATAAGGAGTTGTATAAAAAAATTAATAAATAATATTACTAACATACTGCTGTGTATACACAACAGAGATTAAGGGTAAAAATTAGCAAATATCGATTTTATTTTTTATGAAAATTACGGGTAGATGGCGCCACATAAATAAGAAACTTCATCCGAACATTCCCTTGAGTCTAATGCAAAGTTTAATTTTTCTAAACTGAAAACTGGCGTCATTGCTAATTACAAGCTTCAGTAATGCTCAATTGAGCAGGCTAATTAATGCTTCTCATAACAATCTATATATAATTAATTAGCATTTTGTCTTTAATGTAATTTTGATTATTTATTTCACATTTAAGAACCTGTTTATAATGTTCATGTCGTCACACAATCAGCCTCATGGGGTGATAAGTTAATGGTTGTATACATTTCTCGTCAAATGCGATAAAAACTTCATTAATTAAGGGTATAGATTCTTTGATTAAGTTCACAACTACAATTTCATCACCGGGGAATTATGACAAGCTAGCATAACCTATCTATAATTACACATTTAATTATTCAAACCTCAACTGCTACAATCACAGCGAAATTTATTCGACGATTCAATTTTACGAATACTACGACATATATTATTCTTTAAAACTAAAATGTTGGAACATACAAAAGCCCATCCTATAAATGTCCAAGTATTCAAAAACTGTAAAATACCATCATTACTTGACGTCCATAATGGCTTCCCCCACCTTCCCCCCTGTCCACATAATGTCCACATGCCAGTAGACCCCCATCCCCCTCTTGAGGATGTTCTTTTTGAATGGCCCCTAATCATTTTTATTTTATAGTTCATCCGATTCCTAGTTAGTTTTTTTACTATTTTTTTCTTTATCATTCATCGTTTGAATCTTGGTGGAGGAAAAGCTTCGAGTTAATTGAGAAAAAGTGATTATCTTTCGCCCAATCCAATCTAGAACGGTTATGACGAAATTAGCTCAAAGTGTGAACTGCCATATAGCCACAAAAAAGCTCGCCATAAGTGAATCACAGCAGCAAAGATCCTTTCAAGTCCATAGGACTATCCTATTGGGGCTCCTAAGCCGAGTGAAGAATGCTATTAAGGAAACATTAATTAGGTTGCATGCACAATTAACCCCATTCAATTGTTACTAGAGCATCCTTCTGGCCTCCTTCTGGCTTTAAATGGAGAGAAAATTTCAATACAACCTTCTTTATTTTCATAGTGGTCACTCCCTCATCAAGACAACATATTTTGGCTCTAATTATTATTTTTGACTAATGGATATATTTAATTTGGACATATGGACAGTCGAACCCGCTTAATTGCACAGCGACTACGCCAGCCGAAAATGTACAATTAACCGGTTTATGCAAATATCCGGTGACAACTCCATGCGAAAATTGTACTTCGGGCTTGCCAAATATGTGCAATTAAGCGGGTTCGACTGTAAGTTTTATTTGCCTTCAATCAGTGTTTAAGATTATTAAGTGAACTTTCGTAAATTATAAAATATATATTTGTCATGCTTAGTACACACTTGAAACACGAAACAGAAACAGGGTTTCGTAAACATGTTTGCGAAATGTGGTTGCTCAACAGTTTTCTGCGAGGAAGTTTCAGCAAATTGTTTGCCAAACAAAATTGTTTTCATGAAATATTTCGGTGATCGCTCAAGAGGCGGTGAAGATTATAATGAAACATGTTTGTTGCTCAAGTCGCTCCTATCAAGGCCTGTTTACCATGATGTAGGGCATTGACCCAATTTGCCCCACGTGCTTTCTAGAGCAGACGCCAGTTTTTGGTCATTGTATACAGGTCATCATGAACAGCAAACATTTTCTCCGTTTTGAATAGCTTTTTTGATGTGGACAACTAGATTTGGACAAACTTGTTTAAGGAAACATGTTCACGAGAACACGTTTCGACAAACTGGTTAGCATAAACTCTGTTTCGTGTTTCGTGTTTAAGTGTGACCATATTGCCAGTCATAACAATTGTACTTAAAATGCCTGCAAGTAAATTAAATAAGGCATCAGTAAAAATCTGAATCCTAAATTTAAATTTATTAATGGTTAAATAATGTCTATACAAGATAATTACATATTGCATATTATTTCAAATTATACGTGTCCTTAAAATCAGTGGGGGACTGAAAACATAATGCTCAAATAATCACTTTGTATATTACACCATCGAGGGGAACTCGAGGGGAAATAATTCAATTATTTACCCTGTAAAATGAAGCGTGTAACGAGAAATTTG
>JAUJYV010000604.1:0-34366 GCA_033995625.1 Ophyiulus pilosus | reverse complement strand
AGAAGGTCCAATGTAGGACCTAGAAGTGCCCATTGGACCTTCTAGGCTTCGTACGTTAGACCTCGCCAAAAGGCCCTTCTCGTCCTATATACGTTGACCACGCGGAGATGGGCCTTCAGATTGGGCATAATTAAGACAACAAGGGCAGGGGTGGGTTAAGGCAAGGTCTTTTTACAAGTTCTAATCAAGTGTAGAAAGTTGACTAAGCAAAGATGGGCTAGGCCCCTTGCAGGTCCAGGACAAGAAAGGTCCCTTACAGGCTGGGGTCAGGACAAGAAGGGTCCCTTACAGGCTGGGGTTAGGACAGGTAGGTCCAATAGATAGAGCTTGACTAAGCCGTGATGGGGCTTAAGATAGGGCAGACAGGCCTAGAAGGACCTCTAGAGGCAAGGGCACACTGGATGGGCCTAGTAAATTAGCCCGCTTATAGCCGTATGATTATAATAAGCTACAATAAGTTGCAGATATGTAAACAAAATGTGGGTTTCTACTTAAACGCGAGTCACTCCAAATAAGCACTTCGTCCTTCGAGGGTAGAAAACAAAAGGTGCCCTTGTTAGTACCTCTTCTGACGTCACTAGGCCCTTCAGATGTTTCAATGTCATGTATTGATACAAATTTCAATCGTATTATGCCCCAGGTGGATAAACTCAGCATATTTTGACTATGCATGACGTACACAAACAAATAAACATTGCTTATGACTCATGTTTATAACATATTCAAGCGGATATTGCGCGATAAACACATTCCAGTGACGTCAAAGGGCCATTTTAATGCAAACTTGTGCATTTGCGTGGAAATTGACTTAAATTTTATACGAATTTTAACAAAAACTCAAGTCAAATATCAAGGCTCGATCAAGATTTCTTCTAAGGGACCAAACTGAAGTCACAAAACCTGACAAAGGACCCGTATTTAAGTGAAGTTATAAGGGCTATTCATCCATTGGACCAGGGCCAAAATACATTCCATAGACAACTACATTCCCCCATAAAAACAAGCCGTAGTTTAAGCTTACCTTATCGTATCGTCGCGTGTTTGGTCTCAAATTGTTCGGCAGGGAATACTGAATCCAAGAACACTAAAGAAGTCGACTTAAAATGTTGATAAAAACACAAATCTGGCAAAAGAAACCGGCAATTTTACGAAGCATTCAAAAGCCGCCATTTGCAAACCAAGGAATTTTCGAATTCTGAAAGTTCCAAAGGTAGAACGCGGGTGTTCTACGGTTGCCATGGCAACGCAATACGACTAATGCTAAAAATCTGATGCCAAATTGATCCCTCGAAATGGCCGATCAACACTATACGGTTGCTATGGCGACGCGATAGTATTAATGCCAAAAATGTGATGCCGCCGCCATCTTAGAGTTCCCGTCTACTCGACATATGACGGCCATCTTTGAACTCTAGCAGTATCATTAAACTAATGATATTTCAAGTATAAAAATTAATAAAATTTTAATTTTCCCGTAACAATTAATAAAACCGCAACTAAAACATTTTTAAAATATTAATAAACGCAATAGCGAAACCAGAAACCGTAATTAAACATTACATCAAGGGGTATAAGCAAAAAAACATTCGGCATTTGCCGCTGATCCAAGATGGCCGTCTATCGGACTTACAAAATCTAGAAAAGTGCCCAAAGAAGGGCCGTAATGCGCCATAGCAAAACAGCAATGGTCAGTTGGCACGTGTGGTGTATGAAACGCATCCTGAAAAGACGCTATTAGGACCAAAAGTGACAGTTGACGGCACAAATGGTCCATTGGACCCTAAAAACAGGAGGTTGCCGCTTACTTTCTCGCGTAGCTGCGGTCCTCGTCCATCTTCTCCGGGTCCTCTTTGACCACGAAGCGCTTGATTCCGCTGTGGCTGCTCCGAAAATACGTCAGCCACTCGATTTTCCGGATATCGAAGTAAAAGTCCTTCAAAAATTGGGTTAAGAATCAAAAATGGGTCCAGCAAGGGCTTGCGGAATGGACCTTATAACGTCCCCGCACTCACCTGCCTGCACTGCGGGGACATGGTGCCCCAGAGCTTAAACATGTTGGCGTTACTGAAGCGCCACCTGCGGGTGGTGTAAAAGCTCATCACCGTAGATATGTGCAGAATCTTCTTCTGCATCCTCACGAATCTAAGAAGCGGAACTTTAGAAAGGGCACGAACTAGATTTAGGCCCTTCAAACATCGGTACTTACATGGGCTTCTTTCCCGTGACGCGGGCAAGGGCATCGACAAAATAGCCCGGAAACAGAATGGTCAGGTAAAAGTAAAGGCGGAAGAAAAACCTGGAGAGACAACGTCGTACATTTTGGGGCCTTTGGAGCGAGTAGCGGCAACCGCGTAATATGTACTCACAAGCTGCGGAACATCATCAGGCTCGGATGCCAAATGGGCCTCAAAGGCTGCTGTTCCTGAAGCGCGTGGAGTTGGTCCCTATTGTCGCCATAGGTCATCTTGTTCTCCTCGCTAACCGTACAATTGTAGATCATCGTCTTGCCGGGTCTGGAATATTAGAAGATCCGGTCTTTACGGGTTTTCGGGACCCAAAAGCTCTCGAAGTTGGGACCACGTACTTGCGAACGGCGGCGTACCACGCAGCCGCGATGGCGAGATTGATGGCGGCATCAACGGGCACAAAGTCCGCGCTGCATTCCGGGTCGTAGATCATGCACCTCAAAAGGCCCTTTGAATGCTACAAGATCAACGACGGAGTCCTCAGAATAACGAAAGACCCCGTGTCTCGAGGAACTGTTCTCACTTACCGCAACGAGCATTCCGTTAGGGCCGTAGTAACCTTCCGTCCAACCCTTGAGAGTGAAAGAAGAAAGTAAACGATGGTGGTAACTAAAGGACCTAACAGAAATGCCCATTGAGGGAATGTTACCGCAAAAGGTTCCCTCCAGCAGGACCCTACGATTGAGGGCCTAATCACGGCAACTGGCAAGTCTCCGGCCTCCTCCACCAGAAGCTGCTCGGCAAGGGCCTTCGACAGAGAGTAGCAGTTGGGTCTTCCGGACAGCAGAAGAGGAGTGATGGAAGAGACCAAACTGTCGTCCATGTTACTGAAAAACGGATCGAAGTTCTTCAGAGGTCCGCGGTGGTTAAAAATTGCGTGAAGGTCCTAAGGTCCTAAAACTCACTTTATGACTTCCATAAATCTCAGAGGCTTGTCGAAGGAAGGATAAAACACTTCATCGACATCGAGACGCTGACAGTGACTGTAAGCGGTGGAAACATGGACCAAAACCTAGAAAGACACGTGAGTGAGGATTGCGGCTGACCACCGCGGCTAACCACCGCGGTTGACCACCGCACGTAGACGGAAGAACGTACTTGCAGATCGGACATCTTGCGGCAGAGGTCGAGCACGTTTTTGGTTCCTCCCAAGTTGATGCGCAGCGCTTTCCTAAGGACACCGAAAAACGAAAGGGCTTAGGTCCCGAAAAGGTCATATTGCAATGCCCAACTTAAGGTGTTCCTGGGACCCAGCTTTTTGTTCCATCAATTTTGGTACCGTAAATCTTTGTGGGTTTCCCCTCCCCCCCCCCCTTTCAGGAAAGTGTAAGAGTCTGAGATGAAGCCACGAAGGGACCCCTGACAACTTGTTGCCAGAGGCTAGTCAAAGGGCTTCTTTGGGATGGGTCCAAGGACCATTAAGGATGGAGGGTTCTTGGCAACTCGTCAGAGGATGTGACTTACTTGAGGGTCTCGTCGAACCTGATGGTAGCTGCCAGATGGAACACGACGGACACATTTTCCGCTAACATCTTTTCGTCTTCTTCGGAGAGGCCCAATGACGGCGCTGTGACGTCACCGGCAACCGGGAACAACTTGCCGACCAACTCCGGCGATTCCCGAACGAGTTTCTCGAAAAGCTGGACAAAATAACGTAAACGGAAGGATCGATGGAACAACGGTCAAGCATCGTCACCCGTGTTTACCTCCGCTTTCAGCATTTGTCGCATCCGTCGTTCGGGGCCCATTTCAGGTTGGGTCCTAACCAGGAAGTACAGTTTTTTCATCCGGCCGCAGGTCCTCAGGAGTTTCTCCAGCAAGACCTTGCCCATGAAACCCGTGGCCCCAGTCACCAGAACGCAACGGTCCTCGAAGAACTCCTTCACTCCGCACTCGTTGGACGCAACCTGGGCGGCCATCTTGGGGCACCAAATTTAGATTTCGACGCTTCCTGAATTTGTGGACACACTGCAATTTAGTTGGAAAGGGTGTCCAAAAGTTTTGACCCAAGTTAACAAATTGGTTCCATCGGAACGTTTCGAGACTTTTTGGACACCGCGTAACGTGTCTATACAGGGCGTCCAAAACATTCTATCGCTACACCCAATGTTAACATTGGCCACGTACATTTTGGGCACCCTGTAATGGATTGAAACTTTTTCATACACCCAATACAGACACATTACGAGGTGTCCAAAAAATAATCGAACTTTTCAGACACCCAACACCAGCACGTAACAAGGTGTCCAAAAAGTATCGAACCAATGGACTTCCAATGGGTTACAGACTTTTTGAACACCCTACGCCCATCCTACTATACAGGGTGCCCCAAACGTCGTCAACTAATTGAATAACGTATAAAAACTAATCGTTTTCCATTTTTGTGGTTTTTCCACTTTCATCGTATTTGAGTAAGACGATGTCGTCACTAAGTGCTCACTAATCAAACGAGGTTAAAGGAAGCAAAAGTTGCGACTCACCCAAAGCCTTCGAAAGCACTTTCTGAACAAAATCCCAGAAAAACGCGGCTTTTAAACCTTCTTCGTCGAGGTTTTATTATATTTAAAGCCTCTTCAGCCATTGGACGGAACCACCAACAACGCAACATTCAAAGGGGGTCCAAAAAGTATTTACCCAATATTAAAACTACACCGTACGCGTGGCTTAAATCCCGTCAGGTTGGGATTTTTGACACACGCTGTATAGTACAGGATGTCCCCCCAATATACGACGTACTTCTGCGTTAGCCTTCTAAATATGGCACATCACGCCATAACTTTTTGGACACCTCTCGCAATACAGGGTGTCACAGTGACGTTTGCGGATGACGTCGGCGGAATCCTTCTAAGATTCTAAGAAGGCGAACAATGGAGTTTGTTGTTGAAAGTATGAATGTGCACTTATTTTGTTTACCCGAAATTCGTCCTAATTGCGACGAGGCGCAAACCTGAAAACAAAACAAATTTAAGTAGAAATTTAAGATGAATTTCCACATTTAACGCGTTTCGCAAACATGCTTACCAAGGTTTTACGTTCACACCACGCCTCGTATCGACGTTTTCTTAGCGCAGTTCTTCAACACCATGTTTGAGGAGGAAAAAACGGCGATTTTACGAGGAAAAACCGTTAAAAATCTTTAAAAAAACTGCTCAAAAATGCGGAAAATCTTAAAAAATGTCGGCGGCCATATTGGTTTTTCAAAATGGAACGCCGTCTGGTGCCGTCGTTCCAATGCTCGCACGCGCCCGCCTTCCATTCGTTGCCGTAGCAACCGCGGAACGACGCCCGCGCGATCCTAACTACGCATTAAAGCTGGCATCGACCGTCTAATTTAGGTTAGGACCGGACTACTTTAAGGTTTTAGTACGGGTTAGGGCCTTTCTCGTCGTGTTGCGTACATTTTCACCTCCATTTTCCCTATTTTTATTCCGTAAAAAGCCCTAAAAAAACCCTTTCAATTTTTGCAACACTTTCGACAAAAAAAAACGCTTCAATTTTTTATTAATTTCTTATTAATTTCTTACAACGCGGTGACGTCTTTTTTTTTTGTCTTTGGTCACACCGACGATAAAATTTCTCGTAGCAAACGAAAAGCGGATTTGCCGCGACATTTGTTAAGGAAGAAGAGGGGGAAAAGATCGTGTTGAGGACGTGTTAAGGTCGTGGAAAGGGCACGCTAAGGGCACGTAAAGGTCGTCGGAAGGACGTGGGAAGGTCGAGGAGGTCGAGAGGCTATTCGGGTTTTGTCGAGATTCGAAAAAGTCCCAGATTTGGAAAATAAAGACTCGGATTTAAAAAGGTGCTTTTTTTGGGGATCCCGGACCGACGAGATTCGGAAATTTCGATGAGATTCCGGTCCGAACTCGTGCTTTTTAAGGATTCCGATAAATTTGAAAAAAAGAGTCCCGGAGGACGCTTAGGTTACATTAGGGATTCCGGGCGTTTCTACGGATTCCCAATAACCGGAACCGAAGATTCAAAGAGATTCTGCTACGAACCGTGCGTTTTAGAGATTCTTAATGGGATTCGGAGAGCGAAAGTGCAAAAAGATTCCCGGGGATTCTGACATTCGCTTAAGATTCTGCGAGATTAAAGATTTCTAGGGATTCCCAACCATCCAGATTCCACGAATTAAGGACCATTGTGACCAAAAGCAGAAATCTCTAGAGGGGCTCGAGATCCCGCTAGATCCGCGACGAGATTCTTCGAACGGGACTACGGACCATCGGGGGGAAAAGGGGGAATCTCTGGAATGGCTCGATATCTTAAAGATTCCGCGAAGAGATTCTTCTTACGGGATTCGGGATTCAAAACTGAAATCCGGGAATCGTGGGACCTTTAGTGGGGGGGGTGTGTGGAAAAAACGCTAGGATTATCGGGGGAAGAAAGGGCATCTATCCGTGGCGAAAAGGGCCTTTAAGCGCATTCCGCCGCGGTTACCGAAGCGACTAAAGCCTAGATACGGTTTAAGCGGGGGGAGGAAAAGTTACCACGGCTGCGGTTGCGGTTAGGACGTGGAATGAAGCAACTCTCGTGCATTTAGGGAGGAGACTAAAAACTTTCCGGATCCTGGAAATTTCCGGGCTGCGTCCAAAACCGCGCGGTCGGTGGTGCATCCGGAGTACGCTTCGTATATCTCGTGCGGTTTTGCGGTGCTTTTATCGTTAATAGTTGCGGCGGGAAGAAGTGGTGTCGTTAAGATGAGTAGCGGTGGTTGCGGCCGTCGTCTTGGTGGTGGCGAGAGAGTCGTAAGTAGGACGCGCGCGGCTGCGGTTCAGGTGGTCGTCACTTTGCGGTGCAGCAGGCTGGCCAACCGCAGCACCAGGGACAGCATGGAGAACCACAGGCGGCGGGCGAAGGCGAACCGCAGCATCAGCAGGCGCCACACGACCAGGATTCCCAGCAGGTGGCTCACGTGGCGAAGGAGGTACATCCTGAAACGGGAGGACAACATTAACCACCGCCAGACAGTCACTGTCACCGGGACAGTTTACTTCAATTCCGTACTACTTGCCGCGAGAGTCACTGTCACCGGGACAGCTTACTTTAATTCCGTACTTGCCGCGAGACAGTCACTGTCACCGGGACATTTACTTCAATTCCGTACCTGCCGCGAGACAGTCACTGTCACCGGGACATTTACTTCAATCCCGTACTTGTCGTGAGACAGTCACCGTCACCGGGACAGTTTACTTCAATTACGTACTTGCCGCGAGACAGTACAACCCCGTACATTTTGCGGGACAATTCAATTCGACTCCGATCTTTCTTCGGGACAGTCCAATTGGACTCTGTACTTTCCACGAGACAGTTGAACTGTCCGCGAGAAGAGCCCTTACCTTCTGAGGTGGCTCCTGGCGACAGTTAAAGTGGACGCGTCCTCCTTCATCACGTACAGCTTGATCCCGAGACAGTAATGCTCGAAGAAAGTGGGCCAATGAAGCTGGCGGAGGTCAAAGTTGAAAACCTGAAGGGCACGCAAAAACATTTATCTTAGGGCTTTTGCGGTTACGTTAGGGCGCGCGTGTAAAAGGAGCAAACCGCGCGGTTACCTGCTGGTCTTCCGCAGACATGGCGTCCCACAAGTTCCACAAGTTGTCGTTAGCGAACCGCCACTCGTGCGTGGAAAAGTATTCCACGTGGGTCAGGGACTTGCGGATCTTGCCGAGCATGCTCACCAGGCTACGCGGTTAACGAGAGAACCGCGGGTTAGCGAAAGGAACGGCGACGGCGCCTGCGGTCGAGCCGCGCGGTTCATACTTACAACGGCTTCCTGCCCGTTACCCAATTGACGGCGTCGAAGCAGTACGCGGGTAAGAAAGGAACAACCGCTTTAACCACGTCGTTGTACAACCTAACGGGACGAGTTTAATCCGAGATTAATACGCGCCAAACGTTAAAACCCCGTTAAGGGACTCGAAGGGTTAGCGGCTCGTTAAGCGGGAAGACTCGACAAATCTTAACGGACCGTTAACTCGACGAAAAACGAAATTAACCTAATCGGGTGACTTAACTCTCGTTAACGAGAGTACGTAAAAGGCGTTAATCGGCGACTTACTTGCTCCCGTTAAATATTCTTCCCGGATACCAAACCACATTGTTGAGCGGATTGGTGGTGAAGTTCCGCATGCAAAGGTCCTGAACCACGTTCCACGGCAGGCGGTTGATGGCCCCAGACGTGCAATTGTAAACCATCACCTTGTTGAACCTGCGAACCGCAAAAAAAAGGGGGGGGTCGTCAGCGGTTATCGCGTGGCGAACCGCGGCGGCGGCGGCGTTCCCCGAAAGGGCGACTACTCACTTGAAGGCTGCGGTATGCCACGCCACGGTGATCATCAGGTTGATGACTAGATCCACCGGAACCAAATCCACGGCCATCTCGGAGATGCAGTGCAGCGTCTGGATCACGCCCTTGCCGAACTGGAAATCGGAACAAAACCGCATTAGGAACGTTCCGCGGATATAGCGCTCCGAGCGTCGCTTTTAACGGGCGATTAGTACCTGCAGCATAACCGCGGTGATTCCGTTAAGGCTATCGACCCAACCCTAAAAAGAAAGGTTAAAAGTTAGCGAAAGCGGGGTCGGAACCGCGGCTGCGGTTGCGGCTGCTCACCGGCATGGGCTCTTTCACGGACGCCACGACTATGGAAGGTCTGACGATGGCCAGCGGTAAGCTTCCGCATTCGTCCATTAGAATGTTCTCCACTAAGGCCTTTGTGTAGGTATAAGTGTTAGGGCGCCCTTGAAGAAGTTGGGGCGTTATCGCTTCTACCATCTCATCGTTCATCCATCTGACAAACGGTAAGGGCACTTTTAATAAGGCGGAGGCCATGCAACGGACCAAAAGGGTTGGGACCTTCTCCAGCGGGAAGAAAACCCCGTTAGGAAGTATCTTAAGGGCTCAAAGGGTTGGGGCCTTTCCGAGCGGGAGGAACACTCACTTCATGGCATCGATGATATGATGTGGATTTTCCGCGACGGGATAGACCGTTTCCTCGATCTCTTCGCGGTTGCAATTGCAATAGGCCGTGGACACGTGCACGAGGGCCTGCGGTTAAAAATACAAACAGTTAACGCGTCGTCGTACCGCGAGAACCGCAAACGATAAGCTTTAACGGGTGGATTCACTCGCCTGCAGCTTGGCCATTTTGTGGCAAAGGTCCACGAGCCTCCTCGTGCCCTGAACGTTCATTTCCACGGACCTCCTGAAGAACACAACAAAAAAAAAACACCGTTATCGTATCGCTAGAACCGCAGTTGCGGACAAAGAGAGAATAAAAACCGCTCACTTCAAGCCCTCGTCGAATTTGACCGTCGCGGCCGCGTGGAACACGATGGACACGTTGTCGGTAAGGGCCTTTTCGTCCGTCTCGCTGATTCCCAAGCCGGGAAGAGTGATGTCACCGCTGATGGCCACCAGTTTCCTAACCGCATCCGGGTGGTCCCTCTTCACGCGGTCGAAAACCTGCGGACAAAAAGCGGAAGGGCCTTAACGGACAATTACCACCCCACGATCGTGGTCTCCTTAACGGAAGACTGCCAAAAGCGGTCGTGGCTACGGTGGATGATGCGAAAGGTTCTCGAGACCTCAAAGTTAGAAAACCGCAAAGTGACATCCTGCGTGGTTTTCGAACATTCCGGTCTCCAGATCCCTTCGCGGAAGACGCCGCTAAAAATACTCGGGAGGCAATAGTCCATCGCGCGAAAGGACCTTTAGACCACAAAGTCGATAACATGAAAGGTTCTCGAGACCTCAAAGTTAGAAAACCTCAAAGTTAGAAAACCGCAAAGTAACATCCTGCGTGGTTTTCGAACATTCCGGTCTCCAGATCCCTTCGCGGAAGACGCCGCTAAAAATACTCGGGTGGCGATAGTCCATCGTGCGAAAGGACACAAAGTCCCTTCGCGGCAGTCGACAACGCGAAAGGTTCTCGAGACCGCGAAGTCGGAGAATCGCAAAGTAGCATTCCACGTGGTTGCGGTTTTCAAACAATCCGCTCCCGAGATCCCGAGAGCCTCTCTGCGTTGCGAGAAGCGGGCGTCTTGCCCTCGTCGACCCACGACCAGATCAGCGGTCAAGTTAAGATAAAGAGGTGAAAGGTCGCGGCCGCCTTTACCTTCGAACCCAGCAGCTGTTCGACCCTGCATCCGACGTCTTTGCCGTATTTGGGTCTCATGAGCACGTAGACGTTCTCCAGTTGCGAGCAGGACCAGAGAAGCTTCTCCACCAGGACCTTTCCCATGAATCCGGTCGCTCCGGTGATAAAGATGCTCCTGCCCTTGTAGAAATCCCTCATTCCGCTGCCAGCGTGGATGTTGAACGACGAATCTGCCATTTTTTATTCTCTCGCTCGGAAAGGGTTTTTTATCGTACGTGGGTTTTTTTAATTTCAGACGCTTATCGTGGCTGACCTTTGTAATCGATATTGACGTACGATCTGGACGTTGTGTTCGGAGCCTGTAATTAGCAACAAAGCGACGAGAGAACTAATTAACGGGCCGTCAAACTTTGCGCGCTACGCGTATCAAATTCGAGATTCGGATAACGCCGCTTCCAAAACTGCGCCCATTTATTAAAAGTAAAACTGTCGAAATTTGGTTCGGGCTCGTGTCCGCTAAGGTCCCAAAACCGGAATGGATTAAAAGCGCGCTCTTAATAAAACAACGATAAAAATCTTCGCCCGAATTTTTGTTTCGTCAACCTCGGTCCGTAATCGCCGTCTGAAGAAACGCAATAAAAAAAGTGCTGGCATTTTAGTTCTTAAAAACTTTGCCGAACAATTAAGTAATTTCAAGGTGAGCCGAAGAAAAATAGGACGTCATTAAGAAATTAATAACTAATCGTATTGCGAGTGTGAAAACCAAGCCTTCGATATTAAATTAATACGACCGCGATACGAAATATAATATTTCAAACAAACGCCGTAAAAAAAGAGCTTCAACATTAGTCTTAAATTAAAGTTTTAATTAATATTTTTTAAATAAAACACTATTTTCATATTCTGTGTAATTCCTACCCCTATTCGAAACAATATCTGTATTTTTGCACAAATACAGTGGAATTATTACACCTATACTGCAATATATTGCACTATGCCTGCACTTTTTACACCAATACTACACCAACAGCACTATATCGCACTTAAAGCGTGCAGTTTAACAGCCAAACCCGCTTAATTGCACATCTGATAAATACACATATTTTTCGAGCCCCATTTGCAAATTTTGTATGGAATTGTGACCGGTTAATTGCACTATTATTTCGGTGTACCAATACTGCACTACTAATAGCACAACTCTTCACACTAATTAGTGCACTTTATACACTCATACCACACCAACATCGTTAATACTGCAATTTTACATAATAGAGTGCAGTTTTTTGCTGGTAAACGGGTAGTATTAGTGCGCACTATGGTTTCAGTGTACCAATACCGCAATTCTTCGCACTAACTAGTGCACTTTTTACACTAATATTACACCAGCATGACTATATTGCCAAAAAGTGCCCTTTCACGTGAAAACGAGCAGTTTTTGAGTAGCATAAGCGCAGTAATGGGACGCACTACGATTCGGGTGTACCGATATCGCACTAGGAGTGCGATTCTAACACACTTCTTCGCACTAATTAGCGTACTTTTGCCTCCAATTGCATCTGTCTGGTGAGGCTTAGGCTATGCGATAACACGCGAGGCCTGTAGAAAAACATGGGGCGGAAGCGTCTAATTGGGCGCTTCGATTATGATAAAGGGTTAAAAAAAGGTGTTGAATTCTGTCGACTAAGGCGTAAAAAAGGCGTTTTTTTAGGGTTAACAGTCGTCGCTAATCGAAATAAGGAAGAAAGGACTTTCCATAGCGACAATGGTGCAAAAAAAAAGGTGTATAGCAACGGCTGCAGACACGGGTGTCATAAATGCGTACTCACGTCCATGTTATTTATCGCGCGTGGTTCCGGCCGGCCTAAAACGACGGTCGAGGGTCTGCGGAATGAATTCTCCTCGCTAATTGAACCGGTCGAAGCCTAAAATTAAGCAGAAAACCGGTTTAAATTCAATTTTAGCGGCTTTCCATAGAACGCAACGGCGGCCATCTTCCACACCTTAAATCGAACGCCGACTGAGGCGACGTCTGCCGGCTAACCTTGACCTAGCACGCGCCGGCCTTTGAGGAAGCGCCGCCCGTTGCACGCCTATAGCCGCGAGCGGCGACCATTCAGACGCTAGACGGCGCTGGGAGCAGGTACCCTAAACGCTTATTTTAGAGGATTAGCGAGGTTTCGTAAACCAATTACGCCGAACGTAGTATTAAATTGGGTTTGACGAGTGGTCGCTAATTGTCCGCCGTCCTAATTACTCCCGCTGAAAATGCTTTTAAAGCGGCTGGACCGCGTTTTCAATTTACGGCGAATACGATGCGGGGGAGACGAGGCTATCGAACGTCTCCCTCCTTGGAACGAATTTCAAAACATGGAACTCGAATAAGACGAAATAATTAAACAAAAGGGAAAAATACGAAAATCGGCAACTCTTTCTCGTACAGTTATTTCTACTCCACTTTTCCTATTGTTTCATTTTAAACACTTTTAAAAACGTTCATTCTCCTTAGCTAAAAATGTTTCGTGGAATATGATAGCACGGCACAGCCACCTCATTGGACTGTAGGTACAGGCACGCAGCGCCCCCGTGCGGCAGTCGCGAGATCGTCCGGACTCCTAGACGCCGGCCTCTCGTCCGCTTTTTATAAAGCAATTAAGAAATTTAAAACATCGATTACATAATAAATCGTAATCGAGAAATAAAAAGAGCGAATTGAACTTCAATTTGCTCGTTTCAACGACGCGTTCAAAAAACGCATTAATCAAATTCACAAAAATAGAACGTAAGGAATTAATTAAAAGTAATTAGGAAACGCGCGTTCGAATTTGTGGAAATTTATCAAAAGTTCTCATAAAAAAAAGACGACACTTTTATTAAAAATTGTGTACAAAATTCAAACATTGAGAAGAAAAAAACACAGAAAAAGTGAAAATTTGCGTAAAATATTAACGAAGAATTAACGAGGACCGAAGGACCAAAAAGAGAGAAACACGAGGTTAGGACCATCCGGAAAACGTACGCCACGCAAAGGGCTCAAAAAATGTCGAAAAGGACCATGATGAGCTTCCAGAGAAAGAGAAGGACCAGGGCGTGCGTAGCGTGACGGACCCAGTACATCCTGAGTGGAAAAGGGCACGATTGAGATTACACGACGAAGGGGAGAAGGGCCTCTGAGCACGCTGGGATTAGGCCATTCACGAGGGTGGATTAAGGATAGAAAGGGCCAGAGATAGGGCTAATTAAGCCAAGGGCCCTTACCTGTTGAGATGCCTCCTGGCGGCCGGAAGCCCGTTGACGTCGTCCTTCAGAAGGTAGATTTTGGCCCCGAGAAAACACTGTTGGCAGTAGGAGGCCCAATCCATGGGCTTCTGGTCAAAGTCGAATTCCTTGGATGGAAAAAGTAAGTTTAGAATAGGGATGGAATAAGGTCCCGACCACGCGTGCCCTTACCTTCCTATCGCTCTCCGAAAGGGCCTCCGTGAGCGCGGCCACGTTGGACGTAGAGAAGCGCCACTCGTTGTTGCCGAAGTATTCCAGGCAGGTGCAGCCCTTTTGGATCCTCCTTTGGACCTCAACCAGCCTGGGGCCGAAAAGAAGAAAAGTTAAACGCCGTAGGGCCCCGGTGGGTTAGGGCCCTCCCGAGCGGGAAGTCTCGTTAAAGCCACACGGCGTGTTAAGTTCTGTCGAACCTCGTCAAGAAGACTTTGAAGGGACTTTGAAGGGAATTTGAAGGGCTAGGGCCATTATAACAGGAGCGAGGGCTTCTCGAGTAAGGGCTTCTTACCTCGGTTTTTTCCCAAAGGCCCAAGCGATGGCGTCCAAGACGTAAGCGGGCAAAAAGTGGACAAACAGGGAGCAGAAGTCGCTGTACGCTCTGGAGAAAGAGAAAAAGGCCCTATGAGAAACCCGTCGTGCCCTCGTTGAAAGGGCCTCAAAATAAGTGTCCCTAACTTGCTGCTCTGTAGGGTCATCGATGGATACCACACGACGTTCTCCAGGGGATATTTGATGGCCCCACGGGCAAAGTGCCCAAAGACCTCGCCGTACGTCGTCCTGTTCACGGAACCCGACGTGCAGTTAAACACGGACACGTCGTTGGCTCTGCAAAGGGCCAAACGGGTTAGGGCACAAGGGGAGAGGGGGCAACTGAAGGGGCCAAAAGGGCCCTTAGTAACGAGGGGCCAATACCTATACGTTCCGGCGTACCACGCGGCCGCTATCATGAGGTTCGTACAAACGTCAGCGGGCACGATGTCCATGCCCATCTTGGGGTTGCAATATCCGGAACGAACGGCCCCTTTGCCGTACTACCCAAAGGGCCATGTAAGAGAAAAAAAAGCACGGGCATGAGAGACCGGAATCCCGGCAAAGGGCCTTAGACTCGCTCCGTAGACACTCACTCCGAGAATAAGTCCGGAGACGGCGTTCAAGCAGTCGATCCATCCCTAGAACGAACCAAAGGGCACTTTGAGTATTCCGCGGAGCGGGCGAGGTAAGGGCGCGCAAGGTAAAGTGTCTCACGGGCACGGGTTCCTTCCACGTGGGCCCCACGATGGAAGGGCGGATGATGGCCACGGGCACGGTTCCGCGCTCCGTCGCGAGGAGCGTCTCGGCTAGGGCCTTGGTGTACGTGTACGTGTTGGGGCGGGCGCCCAAAAGGTGGGGCTGAATGGCTTCCACGCACTCGTCGGACATCCACCTGGAAGAGAAACGGGCAGTTGGGGCAAAGGTCCTTCTGGGAAAAGGCCCTTTGCGGAGAAAAGGCCCTTTGGGAGAACGGGTCACTTACTCCATGGCGTTCATGAGCTCGTACGGGTTGTGCGGGAAGTCGTAGACCTTCTCCTCGATGTCCTTGCGGTCGCAGTTGCAGTACGCGGTGGACACGTGGACCATTGCCTGCGGGCGGAGAAGAAAAGAACGGGATCAAGGGCACGTCTCTCTATGTCCGATTCGAGGGACCGGGTCCCAGAGCGGAGTTGGGCGAGCGAGAAATGAATCCTTCCGAAAGCTCTAGACATTGCCGAAGCCCCTTCCGAAAGCTCGAGACATTGAAGGACCCTCTCCAGGTAGCTCGAGATATTGTCGAGGCCCCTTACAAAAGCTCAAGACCCATGGGAAAGCTAAAGACATTGCAAGATTATCTTCCGAAAGCTCAAGACATTGCCGAAGCCCCTTTGGAAAGCTCGAGACATTTCCAAAGCCCTTTCCGAAAGCTCGAGACATTGAAGGACCCTCTCCAGGTAGCTCGAGATATTGTCGAGGCCCCTTACAAAAGCTCAAGACATTGAAGGACCCTATGCAGGTAACTCAAGACATTGAAGGATCCTCTCAAGGTAGCTCAAGACATTGTCGAGGCCCCTTACAAAAGCTCAAGACCCATTGGAAAGCTAAAGACATTGCAGGACCCTCTTCCGAAAGCTGAAGACATTGCCGAAGCCCCTTTGGAAAGCTCGAGACATTTCCAAAGCCCTTTCCGAAAGTTCGAGACATTGAAGGACCCTCTCCAGGTAGCTCGAGATATTGACGAGGCCCCTTACAAAAGCTCAAGACCCACTGGAAAGCTCAAGACATTGCAAGATCATCTTCCGAAAGCTTGAGACATTGCCGAAGCCCTTTCCCTAAGCTCAAGACATTGCCGAAGACCCTTCCAAAAGCTGACGATCTTGCTGAAGACATTGAAGGACCCTTCCCCAAAAAGCTCACGAGATCGCATTGGGCCCTTTGGCGCACGATCCGCGCCACAAATTGGACGGAGGCTAACCACGAGCTTCTTCATCTGCTGACAGAGCCGCAGAACTTGCTTCGTTCCTCTGGCGTTCATGTGGATGGACTTCCTGTTGGACAACGAGCACAAAAACAATGAGCAAAGGGCCTAAGGGCGTAAAGGGTCCCGAACGGTCCAAAAAGTTCAAAGGAAAGCATCGTGATTCTCACCTGAGACCTTCGTTGAACTTGACGGTGGCTGCCACGTGGAACACGATGGACACATTTTCGACTAGGGCCTTTTCGTCCCTAGCGCAGATGCCCAAGTCAGGGAGGGAGATGTCCCCTTGTACGGCAATCAGTTTGCCCAAGGCGTTCGGATGGTCCTTCTTCAGATTGTCGAAGATCTGAAAAGGTCCAAAAACACGCGATAAGGCCCAGGCACTCGGATAGGGCCGTATTAAGGCGAGGGCCTCTAGATAGGCCCTTTGGACGTCTAGCGGTACCTTGGAAGCGATGATCTGTTCCAGACGTTCTTCGACGCCCTTTCCCCTCTTGGGCCTGACGAGGGCGTAGATGCGGTCTATTCGTCGGCAGGACCTTAGGAGTTTCTCCAGGAGGACCTTGCCCATGAATCCGGTGGCCCCAGTGACGAGCACGCTTCGGCCCTCGTAAAAGGCCCTTAGGTCGGAGTGGCCGGACGGCGTGGTGGCCATCGTTCTCGCGGCTTACGCAACGGACCCACACGCGCTTCTAAATTCCGCCCCTGAAAAATGGAAACAAAATTATTGAGCTTAGGGCCTCTCCTCGAACACTTGAGACCTTTTTTAAAGTTGAATATGGAAATTAATTGAAAAAAATACGAAAAATGGAGCATATGCTCCGAATAAAATGAAGCAAAAGCTCCAATTGGTTGCTATTATAAACACGTCATAAATGCTCAAAAGCAGAGCATGTACTTTAAACGCATTTACACCATTGGCGATGAAGAGCATAATGTGAGCATATGCTTTAAAACAATAACAAAACCGAAGCAAAAGCTTAAATTAACACGATAGAGGCTAAATGAGAAGCTGGTGACGCGAGCATATGCTCGAAAAGCATTAACGAAACCGAAGCAAAAGCATTCGATAATGCTCAAAAGCGGAGCATTAGCTCTAAAAAAGCATTAACGAAACTAAAGTGAAGTAAAAGCTTTTACTAAGCGATTGAGAGTGAATATGAAGCTGATATTCTGAGCATATACTCGAAAACCTTTTAGGAAACCGAAGCAAAAGCATTCAAGAACGCGGAGCATATGCTCGACAAAGGCACGCAAAAGCTTTTACTAAGCGAGTGAGAGTGAACATGAAGATGATAATGCGAGCATATGCTCGAAAACAATTTACAAAAGCTTAAATTAAGTCGACCGGAAGTGAAGATGAGACTCGTATTCCGAGTATATACTCAAAAAGCATGAACGAAACCGAAGCAAAAACTTAAAAGCGGAGCACATGCTCTAAAAGTATTAAGGAAACCGAAGCAAATGCTTTCAATAACGCGGAGCATATGCTCGACAAAGGCATAAGACGAGCATAGAGAGTGAATATGAAGCTGATAATGCGAGTATATGCTCGAAAACAATTTACAACAGCCTGAATTAAGTCGACCGGAAGTGAAGATGAAACTCCTATCCCGAGCAAATACTCAAAAAGCATTTAGGAAACCGAAACAAAAGTTAAATGAACAGGAAGCTGATAAACTGAAGCATAAACTTCAAAGCGGAGCACACGCTCTAAAAGCATTAACGAAACTAAAGCGAAAGCTTAAATGAACACGATAGGGGCTAAATGAGAAGCCGATGATGCGAGCATATGCTCTAAGAGCACGAACGAAACCGAAGCAAAAGCTTTTCGCAATCCCACCTAGAAAGAGTGAAGCTGATAAGGTGAGCATATCGTCCAAAAGCACGAATGACTTTGAAAGCAAAAGACTAAATGAAGACGAAGCTGAGCTATACAATTTAGCGCTTAATTCTTACCCGTTTGTGGAGCTTTTGTCCGGTTGTACGAGTAAATAGCGATTAAAAGTCCTTTTCGCTGGAGAGCATCACCATCCGCGAAGTAGAGGCAATAAAGACATGTTAGTCGCTCCGTCTTAGGCGTCCGAATGTGGGCCATCCGGTTATTGGCGCTACATTTTATACCTTTTTCGACCTCGCCATTTTTTAAGACGGGTTTCTTGACTTTTCAAAAAAAAAAAAAAATAAGCCAGCGAATAAAGATAAAAAAAGCGCTCATTTTTGCCTCGGAGAAAAATCAAAAACGATACGATGAACCTTTTCCGAGTCACATCTGCATAAAAAAAAGTTTTTGAAGTGCTCCGAAAATGTCAAACATTCGACGAAACTGGGTTTCGCCAAACGCGCGTTTTTATAAAAACCGCAACATTTTTCCACATATTTACATTTAGGAAAAAGTGACATTAAATATAGGGAGACATCTGACCTGAATTCAAAACACTCGCCATTTCCTCAACTGTCTCGAGTCCAGCACTGTCCGGCAACCGTCCGTCTCGTTCGTTATCTCGACTGTCTTCCGTTCTCCCGCCAGTGATCACCGTCTTCCTCCAGGATCCTTCACTGTCCTTCGACGATTTTCGATACTGTCTTCAGCTTCCCGTTACTGTCTTCGGTGACTTCGACCGTGGTTCCTCCAATAACTTTCACCGTCCTACTATCCTCGGATATCTTTCGCTTCCCTTTACTGTCTTCGATAACTATGTTTTCTCCAGTATCGTTTACTGTCCGGAGTTCGCGCTGTCCTACGCATCCTCCTTCGTCTTTCACTGTCCACTGTTTCCAGTGTCGTCCATCGCTGTCATCGTCGTCTCCAAACTCGTCCATCAGTTTTCCTACGGATGTCTTCGCTGTCGTTCAACTGTCCTCGGTAATCTCGCCCGACATTCCTTCTCTTCCCTGTCTTCGCAGCGACGCCGATATATGCGCTCGACTGTCTTCGTCCACGCGTGACAGTCCAGTGTCTTCGTTCACTGTCGTTCAGCTGTTCTTCCGCCGAGACGCTATTTCCGAATGAACGAAAAAGCAGACGGAAGTGACGTCGTCACTCTCTGTCCGCTTAAAATTCAGATCAGGTTGAAGCCACAAAAAAAACAAAATCAGCAGACAGTTGAAAAAAAAAGAAGGCGCTAATAACCGTGCCATTGAACCGAACAAAACAAATACAACCAAAAAATTAAAAAAATGGCGCCCTGATTCCAAAATAAGGCCAAACTTACCTTCGTAACAAGGCCAAACAACGAAGAGGGAGGAGTGTCTCCAACAACTGTCTCGCAAACACCAGACACTAAGTTCGCGCAAACTTTGTTTCTTATACACGTTTGCGGTCCATTTCAAGGCGTAATATAAATTACGCGGCACCCTGTACGTGTACTTCATTTTGGGGACACCCTGCACGCGAATACGACATACAGGGTGCGCAAAAATGAAACGAAGAGATCATTTTCAGACACCCCGCACAAGTGGGACACCCTGTACGAGCATATGTAGTGACACGTACAAAATACAGAGTGTCCCAAAAAATCACAACTTAATCGAACGTTATAAACCGAATTGAAAGCGCCGGTGGCGTTACTTTTGCGACACCCTGCTTGTACAGAGTGTACACAAAATCAATACAAAGTGCAGAGTGCCACAAAAGTTAACTCGAAACATCGAAATACATTATTAACATACTTATGACGACACCCTGTACGTACAGAGTGCCCTAAAAGTAATCGTAATTACACAGTGTCCCGAAATTAACAACATATTAATTAAGAGAATTATAACGTACAGGGCGTCCCAAAATGATCGCTACAAAAATTAGCTAAAGTACAGAGCGTCCCGAATTGTACAACTTCTTCGAAGTGACGACACCCTGTACGTGTACAGGGCGTCCCGAAATGAAAAACCTAAAAATACAGAGCGTCTCAAAAATATGAAAATAAAAAACAAATTTGAGAGCAGTTTTTTTAATGTTATTTTTCCAACTTAACATTTTTTTTACACGTTTTTAGTTTTTTTTTAATTATGCTAATTAATAAGTGAGTGTCAAAGGGCCATTAGGTCCCATTGGGTCAATTAGGTCCATTAGGTCAAAGGAAAATATAATATATAACGAGTAAATAAATATATTTAAAAGTCAAGAATTATAATTATACACATCGAACGAAAATTAAAAACAGGTCAAAGGGCATTAGTTACATTAAAACTTCATTCGGCCCCAAACAACGTCACAAACTGCCAACGACTAGGGCCGGATTATCCATAGGGCCCTTAGCTCTACAGAGGCCTCTGTGGAATTGAAGGATGAGTCTCCATCGGCATGGAAAGGGCTCCAAAATAAAAGGCTAAGCAGGCTGAAGGTTAGGGCCTTTAGCTCTCAGGGGCCACTCGCATAACTTAATACAATATCGGAGGGAAGCCCAAGGCCCTTTGCATAAGAAAGTATTGCAGGGGCGGTTATAGGAGAGTACAGAGTGGTTAGGGCCGCTCGATTTATGAAAAGGAGCTTCAGAATAAAAACAAGGCTAATAAGATCTAGGTTCAAGGGCCCTTAGGTTTCGAAGGGCCGTTGCATAACTTAAAACATCCCGGGGAAGTCCAAGGGGTTAGGGCTGCTCGTTATCGTGGAATGGGCTAAAAATAAAAACGTAGGGCTAACAAGGTTCAAGGGCCCATTGCATAACTTAAACATCCAGGGGGAGCCCTAAGGGTTAGGACCCTCCATTATTATGTAAAAACACCAAACACAGGGTTAACACAACAGGGCGATAAGGCAAAGTAGGTCGAAGCCTATTGGACCCTGAGCTTTTGAGACCGTATTGCCCATTACGTCATTGGGGCCTAAAGACCAACGCGCTTAGGGCCTCTCCTGGCTTAATCCGGCCCTAAATAAGATACAAAACGCAAATATTTAAACACAAACGGGAATTTGTGAAACGAGGCTTAACTAAGCTCCCTTTTAAAAGCATCTAAAAACGCCAAAAAACGTGACTTACAAATCCCATTAACCTTAATATTCATCCGCGGCAAAATCCTAACAACAAACTCACAAAATTGAACAAAAAACTTGACAATTTGAGGCTATTTTTCATAAAAAACTAGTCAAATTTTGATAAAAAACGTCAACATTTTGAAAGGAACATCGAAATGGAACGACTACTTGAAATGGAACGCTGGCATTCCGAAATCTCGCTGCACGCGCCGAATCTCGCGGGATCTCGTCACGTGCCACGCGCCTATTCGGAACATTCCATTCGGGTGTTCCATTCAGCCATTTTGATAGAAAACATATTTGAGGTTTCGAAATGTTTAAAAAGCATATTTTAAATTAAGAAAATGGATTAGGTTAAGGTTAACGTTCAACGTAAAAGTTAACGTTAAGGCAAGACGTTAGTGTAAACGTATAATAGGCAGTTTTCGCGTGCCAACGTCTTTACCTTAAGTTGAATGGCGGAAAGGGAGGAGCCACGCGTTGAACTAACCAATGAACGTCACAGGTGCGTTAAGGTTAACGTTAAAGCGCTCAATCACCCTAGTTTGAGCGTGCCAACAACTCAAGTTTTCAATAAAATAAAGTGCTTTCCGATTAACGATCCTAACGCTTCATATTTACAAACAGGCAAAAACGGCCCTAGGACCCTTCGCGGTTAGGGACCCAAACACCAGCGTCCCGGACGGTTTAAACATTTGCGCTTGTACCGGTCGGCAGTTTCCGTTAACGACATAACGACATCGAAAGGGCCTTTAACTTTATCTCGACGTTAATTTAGTACAAAAAACAAAGGACGCTTCGAATCGTATCCTGATTTCAAAATGCATAGTGTAACAATCGTGGGGCCTCCGCGGCTATTTCCGCTTTTAAAGACCGCGATCCGCAACGTCCCGAAACGGACTAAAACTCGGCGAATGGACCTCGGCGAAACTTTTCGTGACGCTACGTACGTCGTTCGGCGTCCTTAGGACCCTGCGGGATCGAGACCCGAAATAACGTACGTGAAATCAACCCAAAAGTTCCGCGCGGCAAACGCATCCGTCGTTTTTCTTAAAAGATCAGGTCACGTTAGGACCTCGATGAGGCCAGCCCCATCGGAATCATGGCGAGGAAATCTGCGCGAAGGTCCTTCGTCCGAGATCTCGGCGCCGATCTTCCGACTGCGGTTCTTCCGAGCCGCAACTTCGGCGGTGCCCCCGTCGTGCGGACGAACGAGAAAAAAAGATAAAACGTTGCGATAGGTTAACTGCGACGCAGGTTTGGACCAAATCAAAGGACCCGAGCATTTGATCCACATTTAAAACGGTCTAAAAAGTCACGAGCCCGAGAATCGTAACAAAAAATACCGGATATCCGACGACGACGGCGTCGGGAATCTCGTACGCTCACACGCGCTCCCAAAGGCGGAACGCACGGACGGCTCGAGCTAAGGGCCATCTCCGATAGCAAAATCCTCCACGGTTCCCGGATCTCCGTTGCATCCCGTTCGCGGCGGAACCGTGTTTCCGCAAACTTCGACACGGATCTAAGACGTGTCGAGACACTTAACCGTCGCTAGATGCCCTTCGTGAAGATCGTGGTCCGTCGGCGTACAAAGTTTAAGAAATCCCAGGACGAAGTGCGCGTTATCCAGATCCGAGACAAAGGGCACGTTCGTCAGGATCCCGGCAAAAAAAAACAACGGGGATTTTACCGGATCGCGCATCCCTCGTTTCTCCCTTTTCGGTTTTCTTCGGATCCGCTCCACGCGCGTGCGTCACGTACTCGTATCCGGATTATTATCGCCGTCGATCCGGAATAAATATTTAGGGAAAAATCCCGGATAAGCGGAGTCTCGTACGTTCCCGAGAGTCCGCTTTGTGTTATTTTGAGCAGAAGCAGTTGATGCGTCTCGTCGACGCGTTAGCACCATAGAGAGAAGAAGAAGAAGAAGAAGAAAAAGACGGGCGAGGAAGATAAAAGAACAGGGAAAACGAGGAAAAACGGGAAGAGGGAAAAACAAACCAAGGAAAAACCAATAAAAAAGGAAAGCATAAAGGTAAAGTTAAAAAAAGGGGAAAATCCCTAAAGAAGGAAAAGAGGGGAATGAAGAGCAGTGGAAAGTCACAACATCGATGGAAATTTGCAGTTAACGAAGGTCCTTTGAGCATCCCGCGACGGTACTCCGTACGTAGCGCGAGGTCCCAAGTCTTGATCGCAGACGCGCTAGTGCACCTTCCGGGAAATGTGCGGATACGGTCCGCTCGCAAAGGTCCGCGGTTATTCGTGGTCCGTACTCTGTCCCGGTTCCGCTTTTCGTTGTAAAGGGCACGTGTCGCGGGTCCCAAGTTTCGATCGTGCGCACCTTCGCGAAAATTTGCAGCGCTCGCAAAGGTCCGTAAAGAATTCGGAGACGATCCGCAGTTAATTTTAGTTCAACGGCCCGGAATTATCGCGGCTTTTTATGTAAAGGACACGTGCCGCGGGTCCCAAGTCTGATCGCGCGAGCATTAGCTCGCCTCCTTGGAAACGCGGACGGATGCGGCTCGCTCCAAAAGCACCGCGGTCGTCTGTCGTCCGTAAGATGGGCATTTTTAGCCACATCTCGCCATCCGTCGTCGCAGGGCACGTAGTTGGAAGCGGATGCAACCGTCGAACCGCGGTAAAAAGTTCACCGTGAGACGCAAAAGTACTTTCCCCGCGTGGAAGTGCCCCGTGGGTGCGGTGTCGAGAAGTCATCCGTAGTCGTGTTTTTTGTAGTTGGGTGTCGTGGTTGTGGTAGTTGTTGTTAGTGGCACGCGGCGAAAATAGAGTGGCTGCGGAAGTGGAAGAAAAAAGTCGCTGCGCCGCGGTTTCTTCAGGAGGAGACGAGCGCCCTCAGCGGGAACATGCGGGCGAGCCGCAGGGCCAGAGACAGCATCAAGTACCACAACCGCTTGGCGAAGGTGAAGCGGAACATGAGCGCTCGCCACAGGACCAAGATGCCCACCAGGTGGCTCAGGTGGCGGATGTAGTACATCCTACGTAGGGGCGGAGAAAGACACGTTAGAACCGCCAACCGCAAACCACCCGCAAACCGCGTCCCCCAAGTCCGGGAACGTCCAAAACGGGTGGGGAAAACGTGCGGGACAAAGGGCCGAAACAGCGGCGGTACTCACTTTCTGAGGTTCCTCCTGGCGGCGGGCAACGTGGAAAGGTCCTCTTTCAGAATGTACAGCTTGGTGCCCAAACAGTATTGCTGGAGAAAGGTCGGCCAGTGAAGTTGGCGGAGGTCAAAGTTGAAAGTCTGAAAAAGAGTGGTTTTGAAAGCGTGCGGTTTGAGCCGACCGTTTAAAAGCGCAACGTCCTCGAAGCGCGGCTCAGCCACGGGCTTACCTTCCTGTCTTCCACGGCCATGGCCTCCCAGATCATCCACAGGTTGTCGTTGGTGAAGTGCCACTCGTGCGTGGTGAAGTATTCCAAACACGACATGGCTTTGTGGATCTTCCGCTGCATGTTCACCATGCTAAAGGAGAAACGCGGACGCGGTTAACGGAAATTCAAAAACCACGCGACTGCCTCAACCGCCCAAACGCCACTCGCAAACCCCGGCTCCCAACCGCCGCCGGCATCCCCCCGACTGGCGGTTACAACCCACCGCCACGCAAAAATCGCGCCTCCGCGGTTGTTCCCAGCCGCGATACTCACAATGGTTTCTTTCCGGTGGCCCATGTCACGAGGTCCAAGCAGTAAGCGGGCAAAAAGTGGACGAAGAGCGTGGTCAGATCGTTCAGAATCCTTGAAAAAGCCGCAAAAAAAACCCACGGATTAGCCACAAGTGCACGAAGGAGGAGGAGGAGGGGATCCGCGAAACTCACTTGCTGCTTTTGTAGGATCCACCCGGATACCAAACCACGTTGTTGACCGGATACTCCAGCAGCTGTTGGAAGCAGTACTGCTGGACGTCGCCCCACGTCAGGCGGTTGATGCCGCCGGATGTGCAGTTGTACACCAGCACGTTGTTGGGCCTGGCGGAACGAGAATCGGAACGGGAATTGAGATCGAGAACGGAAGGACCGCTTTGATCCGCGAGGAGGAGGAGGAGGAGGAGGAGGAGGAAAAGCTCGCCCTTACTTGTACGTGGCCGTGTACCACGCCACGGAAATCATCAGGTTGATGGGCACGTCCACCGGAACCAGGTCGGCCACCAAGTCCGACATGCAGTAAAGGGTCCTTATCACGCCCTTGCCGCACTTTAGGAAGAAAAGATCATTAGAGAAGACCTTCGAGGCCCCTGCCAACGGTTGCTCGAGGTCCAACGCAAAAGATACTCGAGCGGTCCTTGCGACCACCCAACTCGTTGGCTTCACCGAGGGTCCTCGTGAATGCTACTTGAGACTCTTTCGAACACAATTCCAAGGTCCCTTTCGAAGGACCATCGTGGACGTCTTCGATAAACTCAATCAAGATCCCCCGAGCCCCATTCCGCCGAGATCCCTCTCTTCGAGACCTTTCCCTCCGAGGCTTCTCCGATTAAACCTCTCTAAAAAGCTTCTCGGAGATGCCCTTTCCGCCCTTTCCCCCCGTGGAAGGCCCTTTCGAGACCCCTCCGACAAAGACCCCGTGGCGAAACTTCCTCGACTTACCCCTAATATTAATCCCGTGGGTCCATTCAAGTTGTCCACCCAACCCTGCAGAAAAAACGTCAAAAATTATTAAAAAGCCGGCGCACAAAGGGACGTAAAGGCGCGGGGCACACGTACGGGCAGCGGCTCCTTCCACGAAGCGACCACGATGGAGGGCCTCACGATGGCCACGGGCAGGCTTCCGCACTCGTCGAGCAGTATGTTCTCGGCTAGGGCCTTCGTGAACGTATACGTGTTGGGGCGATCGCCCAAAAGCTGGGGCGTGATGGCGCTCACGAGGTCGTCGTCCATCCAGCTGCAAGAGAAAGGTCCGTTTAGAAACAATGGACGGAGAAAGAGGCACGGCTAAGGTCAAGGGCCCTTCTTACTCCATGGCTTCGATGATCTGTTTCGGGTTAGACGACATCGGATACACGCTCTCTTCGATTTCCTCGCGGTTGCAGTTGCAGTAGGCCGTGGACACGTGGACCAACGCCTGCGGGGGAAAGGACCATTCGTGGAATTTAGAGAAAGATTGGCGAGATATCGGAATCGAAGAAGGGAGTAAAAACTCACCACGAGCTTGACCATCTTATGACACAAATTGACCAGTCTCCTCGTCCCCTGCACGTTCATTTCTATGGACCTCCTGTAAAGGACGGAAGGACAAGCGGTTAATCGGACGAAAGGCCCCGAATGCGGGCGCGGCGAGATTCGCGCGGAGGAGCCGCAAAAAAAGGACCTACTTCAAACCCTCGTCGAACTTGACGGTGGCCGCGGAGTGGAACACCACGGACACGTTTTCGGCCAGCGTCCTCTCGTCGGCGGCGCTGATGCCGAGGCCGGGAAGCGTGATGTCGCCGCTTATCGGAACCAACTTGTTCAAGGCTTCCGGTCTCTCCTTCCTCACGTTGTCGAATACCTGCGGATAAAAACGAGAACGGTCGATTAGAGAACGTAACGTTTCCCCGAAGAGACCCCCGGTCATTTCCAGAAGTCCCTAAAAAGCTGCCCTAAACCAAAGGCACCGACCCTGTTGTTGAGCAGTTCCTCCAGCCTCCTGCGGACGTCGTGTCCGGCTTTGGGCCGCATCAGCACGTAGATGTTCTTGATGTGGGCGCACGAGCGCAGCAGCTTCTCCACTAGGACCTTGCCCATGAAGCCGGTGGCCCCGGTGATGAACACGCATTTCTCCCGGTAGAAATCCCGGAGGAGCGGCATGTCCGACAAGGAAGAAAAGGAAGACGAGGATCCGCTGGACACATTGGCAGCGGTGGCGGCAGCGGCGGCTAGGGTCATTGCGGGAACGCTCGGCGGGAGAGGGAATCTAAGGGCCTTTTGGAGCAAAAAACCTCGACGATGTCGCTCTTCGGATCGTGTTGCCGAGTGGCTCTCGACTCAATTTCTAGTCGGAAAAAAAGATAAAAAAAATAAGCACAAATTGAGATAAGCGAGGAAAATAGCGATGAGCAAAAGCTGCTAGTTTTTTTTTTATCTAATCGCACTTTTTAAACTCTTCAAATAAAAGCAAACGTCATTTTTTTTTTTTGGCTACAGAAAAAGATGACAAACTTTTTGTTATCTTTTATTTCCTGAAAACCAACTCCCACAAACAAAATATTATAACGAAATTTCCACACCTAAAGCGATTGTCTCATCGGGCTTCTTGCACATCACTCTCAGTGTTACTCTCCACTTTATAATATCGCTCTCCACATCTAAATATCACTCTCCACATCCATAATGCCCCTCCACATCCCAAATATCCCACCATATGCCCTAACTCTCCATGCCCACCTATCCCACCCCCCTCGGCTTCATATCTCCGATAAGTCCCCCATATCTCTCTCCGTATCCACAAAATCCACTCTCCACATCCGAAATGACATCGCGTTTTATATTCGCCGTGTTTCGATCGAAAAGCTGCCTAATTAAAACGTCGATCAACCGAACAATGGAGTCAATAAATAAAGCCGCCATTTTGTTGCAGCACCTGTTTGCTGCATTTTTAGCCTCTTTATCGTACTTTTTTTTATGTTAAGCAGCAACGAAATGCAATAAAACAAACCGCGAGAAACAACGTCGAGCGAATTTAAATACCAGAAAACCCAAAGATTTGCATAAAAATAAAGGAAAAGAAATGAGGATGTGACGTCACTTCGCGATCGTTTGAGTAAAAAGGGGGTCAAAGTCAGGCGAAAAGCGCTAATCACCCACATTCATTAAATCGGATTAATGAAAATCCAAAGGTAAAAAGCACGAACAAGGTCGTGCCAAAGGTGGACTTCCGTTGCGGAAGACGTGTCGGAAATGCACAACCCAATTCGACTAATTCTGTATAAGGTCTCAGCAGCCATATTGCTAAAATTGAAGGTTTTGGAGGCCGTATTGCGAACGTTTAAGGTGTTTAAGGCCAGTTGAACGACCTGTTAAGTAACGCGCCATTAAAAGAAAACAGTTGGATGTATACAACAAGATGGAAGTTGAACGGCCTTCGCACCAATAACATAATAAAAGCGGGAGAGGAGAGTGGAGAGCTGAGAGCGGAGAGTAGTGTCCTGCCCGAATGCGGACAGACGCACCTTTTAAAAGGTTATTGAAATAGTGAACCACGAGATACACAATTAACTGCTACACATTAAGTCACGCTTATTAAACGACGCTATACTTGTTCAATGTTAAAAACACGGTGAAAACGTGGGCAGAAGTCTCACTATACTTACAAACTTTCGTTGCTAAAAAAGACTGAATAACTATTAATTAGCGGTAAATCCACTCGTAGAACGACAAAAAGCGTTTGAAATGAATGTTCGCATCATTTCCAAATGGTAAGCGATTAAAGGGTTGTTTTTTAATTTGTACTAAGTTCATTGTCACTCGGCCCGCAGACGGCGAGATTTTTGTCCCAATTTTTGCGTCGAGGAATTCGAGTTATTTGTTTTGTGCGAGTGAGTGGACCGAAAAAAGGTTTTCGTTTTATTCACCTCGTCGTCTCCCAAATAACTGCGAAAATAATGCATATTAATTTCACCATCTCGTTCGTGGCCCACTTTTGGCTCATCGACGATTTTTAAGGCAAAAACATTAGCCTAGAAACGCAACACGAGAGCGAGCACTCCGGAAGCAACGATCTTAACACCAAATGACGTCATCATTTCATTTGATTAATAGGAAGACTTCCGTTTCTGCGCGTCCTTTAACACCAAACGAGGTGCTACATTTATAGCGACAACATCGACTAACTTAAAATGGGGATACTTGGGGCTGCTTCTCCACATCTTAATATCGCTCTCCATCATAAAATCACTCGCCTAATCCTAATATTATTATTAAAATCATAACACCACTCTCCGTACATGTCTGAATTCATTTATGGAGTTTAACGCCCATGTATGGAGTTGAGACTCACAACGTGATTCAACATAATACAAGGAGTTGGTAGCTGATTTTAACACTTAGGTCCTTACTTTTCAAGGGTCCTTTGCATGCGAGGGTTTCTTAAAAGCTACATTAGACAGTTTTAGCGTGCCAACGTCTTTATACTTAACTTTAATGGCGGGAAGGGAAAAACACGTATGCGCACCCATTTCGTTCAGTTAGTTCATTGGGTAGTTCAATGCGTGGCTCCTCTATTCCCGTCATTAAAGTTAAGGTACGTACAAAGACGTTGGCACGCGAAACATGTCTATTTAAAAAAAAACACCTATAAACGAAAGCAGTACGTTTTACGATCGTGCCATGGAGGCCGCCATTTTAAATGACAGATTCTTACATTCGGATATTAAGAATTCTCGTTCGTAATATACATAGTAGCTTCGGTACTGTTTACGTGTTTACAGGTCAAGATACTAAGCGCTTTTTTTTAAAGCAATTCACTACATCGTCAACATGCACAAGCAGAAATAAACAATTAAAACCGCTTCAAAATACTTTAAAACGTTTAACTTTACCCGATTCCCAATTCCGCTCCATTCGGAATTTTCTCAAAAGCGATTATCAGTAACAAGTGTATATCGAAAAACACCAACCGTATCTTCCGAGATCTAATCCCGTTATTAGCAATCGTGTTAATTACAAGAATCGCATCAAAGATAAGGGTATTCCTACAAATGGGGGCAATTAGTCGGCACTACAGAAAGACGTGTTTTTCACTCGTTCTAGCCGTTGTTAAGCAATGGGAGCGGATTAATTAGCAGATAGCACAAGCGTTAAACATCCTCACCACTTAAACGAGCGACGTTCCTTCGTTTCGTGTCTTCACAACATGTTTTCAACACGTCCGCATTTTCCCATTTCATTACAGTATCAAAGATGGCGACCGCCGGTGTTCCAATTCTGAAATGCGCGCGAGGCGCCCTCTGACGGTCTCATCGCCTGTTTGCACATATTTACGGTATTTGCGAAAGCTTAGAAGAGTAGAAACGATCGCTTCACGGATCAAATTCAGGATATTTTACGGAAATCGGGGCTTTTGTGCGGAAAATAACGCTTTTTAATCCATTTTCAAAGCAATTGCGCCATTGAACGGAATAGAACAAGGCGTTCGAAAAAGCGGAGGGGTAAAAAAAGAACGAATGACGTCACAGCACGAGACCGCGGCTGCGCGTGCCGCCAAGCGACGTCAGCGCTCGTGCGAATGACGTCGCGGGACCGGGTGCACGTGCAAGGAGGCGAGGGACGTTCGAAAAATATCGCCATTGGCAAGCAATTGAGTATGCGAAGGGTCGTTCGAAAAGTATATTACGTAGAGGTTACGTGGAGTGGGGTGGTTCAAAAAATACCACAAAGTCCTAAAACTAAGGGTCATTTATAAATTATGAATATTGCAAACCCATTTAAAAGGGGTATTTATTAGCCACAGGAGGATAATGCAGGTCCATTGTAAATGGGCCAAAGGTGACCCTGTGGCCATTGTTCGCAGCTGAGGACGAACACAAAAGTGTTGACACGCAAACAGTTGGCGTGTTGGATGAAACAAAACACGAATTGGGGGGAAAATTCCAGAAGAATCCGAATGTGGAAACAAAAGATTTAAAATTCTAAAATAGAAGGCTAAATGTTCAAAGAGCGTTATTGTAGTTTTTGAAAATGGCCGCGGGAAATAGGTTTTTCATCCCCCCTTTTTCTCAAATTGTGCAAGTCACTTCTTCGTATTGTTATAACACCAATTAGTCATGTCGAAATCATATCAAAAAATGGATACGACGTTGATGTCACGGATTTCTACATACTCAAAAACACGTCATATTACAAACGATCAATTTCAAGGTTCGCAAAACACAGTTTTAGCAATAAATTTTAAAACTTCACAAACAAAGATACTTTTTCCTTTTACAAATATTTCACACGATAAATTATCACGTTTTTAGGTTTTTAGAATTTTTAGCTCATTTTTGAATATTTAAAACAACTTTTTTGAACGACATTTAAAAAAAAAAATTGTTCAATCAGTTAAACTTTTACAACTTCCGAGTTAGTTTCTTAATATTTCACGATTCATTTTTGAAAAAACTTTTCAACACGGAGTCACTTGGTAAAATAAGGTGTATCAATTAATGCAAAAACTTCTCGTGAATTTGTACAACATTTCCAATAAGTAAACTATAAATTGAAGAAAGATTTGCGCAAACCTTCGGAGGAGATGCTCGACGCAATAGCAGGAGTGAACAACCAAAGTGCTTTTTTTCAACGTCCCCTCTTCCCCAAAGCCAATTTGATCGAGCGCCACCTCGTCGAGTGTCCCAATCATAAACCTTTCGATGAGCCGGACATCAAATCCTTGCCCCACAAAAGTCTCGTTAAAATATGCTCCAAAAATAGCTTCGATCTCTGAGGTAAGAAAAGCAGAAGGGAGGTCGAGTGTCCACGTTTTCGGACATGTTGGCGTTTCGAAAGCGAAGATCTTGGCCTCGATTCGGCTCCTTTCGACCCGCTGCGACGTCGCCGCTTAATCGACGATTAAGCAAAAGCGACATTCCGATAGGTGCCCTTATTTCGAGACCATGTTTGAGTAATTCTTGGGCGAGGTCTTCCCAAACACCGACGGTGGCTCCGCGGGGGGGGGCCCCACGTTCTATTATCGAACAAACGGAATTCAGGACGACTCGCGATTGATTACAAATTCACCTGCCCGCGACTTTTGCTTAAATCGCACGCCGGAAATATCGCCAAACTTCCACCGAAATCGAGCGTTTTCCTAGCTTTTAAGCTTACTAGATTTCAGCTTAAGAAGATACCTACGGTGGCGCCACCTACGAAGGAGGACCACAACCGGGCGAAGCAAGATGGCCGCCTCAGAGTGTTTACAACAAAAATGGTAACGTCGTCGCGTTAACTGCTGTCGCGTTGTCAACGATGTTTAACGAGTGCTCGTTAACTCGTTAACGGCTAATTAACACTTTCTTAACGTGTTTCGTACATTAAACTCAACGGTTTTCCCCCAAATGTGACATCACCGCCAGAGTTAAGGTCCTAAAATGACGTCATCGTCATCGGGGGAAACCGATGACGAGGTGTTTACCCCTTTGTGACAACCATAAATGTCAAATTACGTCATACACACGTAATTTTTATATAATACACCTTTAAAAAAAAGGTAACAACCGATTTAGGATACGAGTAAACCTCGAACAAACTTGCATTGCCGAAAACGCCATTTCTAGCTCGATGACGTGTCTTCGGAGCGCGTGCCGACGTTCGAAAAACGGAAAAACAAAATAGAACGGAAAAATGGCCGGGTGTTTCGGAGGTTTTAAAAGTAATTTCAGGGTGAAAAAACCAAGAAAAAGACCCGGGTTAAACGAGTATAAATGATTAAAAACGCTTTTACGATCATTTATAACTCGCGTAAAAGCAGAAAGCAGTCGAGAATCCCGGCACGCGCCGACATTCTCGTTTTCGAACGAAAACATGGCCGCCGCAACAAGCGGGAGTTTCTACGTAATGAAGTTTCGGTTTGGATAAAACGGGTATTTTGAGGTGAAAATAACGCGTTAATAAGGCATTTCACGTTAATTAAGTATAATCGACAATTGTTAACGGAATGACTACACTTCAAGGCGAAACGATGATAGAAAAAGTCATAAACATATGCATGATGTAAACAATCAGTTCACAGAAAAATTCCTTTTAACGATGTTTTCAATCGAGATTGCAAAAAAATAATGCATGTTTTCAAGGCGTCAGAGAATGAATAATCACAGCGAGATTTCCGAATTCACGAGCCATCGACTTTAATAGTCGAAACAACGTATAGGGCCTCTTTACACTTCCCTAACGAGTAAGTATGTATAGGGCCCATAGAATGCATAATTTCACATATGAAGTTATTCATAACTGAATAAATATGACTCGAAGGCTAAATAGTTCATAGAAGGCTAGAGATATGACAAAAAACAAGTCCATACTCTGTCTTATACAGCTTTTCCGCTAAAACTCTACAAGTTGACAGCTTGTAAATGCTTATTTTTCAAAGCAATTTCGTTTTGCGTAAAAAAAAACAAAAGTTCAAAAAGTCGCAGAAACTACATTGCCGAAAAGCGTATTGTTTTCCCCCCCCCCCCTCTGACGTCACGACGTCACGCGCGCACGTTCTCGTCCCCGATGTTCTTATTTCGAATGATTCCAAAAAGTGGAAAAATGGAACAAAAACATGGCCGCCGTCGAGTTCATGGCGTATTAAAAGTCCTTCCTCGGGTTGTAATACACGCGTAAATATATCCAATTTCGATAGTAAAAAGCATAAATAGGAAGCAGCAGAAGAAGAAGAATGAACTAATGGGTTATTAATAACTCACCCAGATTCCAGACCCAAGACGAAGAAGAACGAAGCGGAAAAGTGACAGTGGCATTCAATCGGAAGATGGCTGTCTTTATAAGGACTTACTTTCCCTTTTGTTTCTCATTTCTTTTTTAGTAAGCCGTTTTAAAAAAAAAAAAAAAGAAGAGTTGTTTTTGTGAACGAAGATAAAGAAGAATGAGAAAGAAAAGCGAGTATAGGAATGGAGCCCAGCGTGCGCTACGTGAAAGGGGTCAGTCTCATCGCCATTGGACGAGGCTTAAGAGTGGGCCAATGGAAAATTCGGAAGGCGTCTTTTGCACTAAGATATTAGGTTAGTGTTTTACTAAGACACGTCCGAAGTTTCGTCACCTTTTGTGGCATAACCCAAAACACACACCCCACAGGGACAGAAAAGCTCGAGAGACCCCCGTGCGGACGCCAGGGTCACCGTTTTTAATCGCGGAAAATCATAGGAATCAGAAAAAACCTATAGCTGTGGCACATTTACAGCGATGCCTCGAGATACGAGTTTAATTCGTTCCTAGACCTTGCTCGTATGTCAATTCGCTCGTATCGAGAAGCAATTTTCCCCATTGAAATTAATTGAAATGCCATTAATCCGATCCAGCCCCCAAAATGCACCCCATTATATAATTTGAGGAAGATAACGAGCATAATTGGACAATAAAACTTCGATTTGTGACGTCATGTGAAAAATATGCATGCAGCATAATTGTAATATTATATAATATTATGTAATATATTATACAAATATAGGGCCATTCTTCGTTTTATTTCATTGTCAAAAAAAACCTGTGTTATATAACATTTATAATTCCATATAGACGTCATTTGATCTTTTAAGGACGTATACGTATAGTTTTACGAGTGCCCTAACATTCGTTCATCAATTTTCATTTTT